>NDGN011518176.1:2535-29467 GCA_002564285.1 Tympanoctomys barrerae | reverse complement strand
CTTTCTTTCTTCCTTCCTTCCTTCCTTCCTTCCTTCCTTCCTTCCTTCCTTCCTTCCTTTTTGGCAAAACCGGGGATTGAGCTCAGGCCCTTGCACTTGCTAGGCAAGCACTTATTTTACTGAGCCATTTCCCCGGCCTCTTGCTATAATCTTTGTTATGACATCTGAGAAACAAACATATCTATTAAAGACTTATCTTCTTTTCATTCACATATTCTTTTACCAAATACTTTTAAGCAATCACATTTAAAGTTTGTCTTGGGGACAAGGACACAAGATGAGTGCAAAATCATTCCTGCTACCTAGAAACCTGAAGGGCTCAGCTATTTGACATTCATCAAATACCAAGTGTTGGTCTCAAGGGTGTTGGTCTTTTCAGGTGTATCTTCAGTCCATGGAATAGATGCCTCTCCTAGACTTTACATGTTTACAAAATGAAGCACAGGAAGATTAAAACAATTTTTGCGGTTGAATTTTGTTCCATCAAAAACCCATTTACTATGACTACCCCCAAACACCTTAACCTATGAGCTTCAGAACATATACTCTACATGTATTTGGAGACAAGGTCTTCATGAAGAGAAATGGGTCTGTCTCACTTATGCTTACAAGTATAGGAATTTACACATGGACATGCAAGCGAAGAGAAGACCAGGTGAAGCTGCAGGGCTGTACCAAGCAGAGAGCTCTCAAGAAAGCAGCCTGCCAATAAACTGAGCTTGGACTTCCAGCCTCCAGAAAAGCAATGAAACAAATTTCTGTTGCTTAAGTCATACTGTCTATGTCATTTCGTTCTGGGTGCTACAGCAAAACAGTACAGCTGCTTGTCCAAGAACAAGACTTTCTACAGAGTTCAGTAACTCAGGCCTCACAAATATTGGAGCTGGCACATGCGGAAAGATAACTGTCACATACAGTAAGAGCTAAGGTTCAGACAAGTTGGTATGGCAGTTTAAAAGCACGGTTTCTCCCAGAAATATTCTGGGAAGCTATAAAGCACACAGGGTTACAGTTCGTAAGCTGCCAACTGAAGTGGACCCAGGATTGAGATAATCCAGGAGGGTATGTGACAGCACAGTGAAGGAGCACCTTATGCCTGGATGGCTAAGGATCTGGTACCGTGTTCATCAAGTGAAATTTTAATAAGGATAATTATGAGATCTATCTCATCATCTGATAGAATTTCCTGAGGGTTTTTGGTATAAGGAATCATGCTGAGAGTTTATAAATTTGTTTAGTCTTTATAATACCATAAAATTAGTAATATTACCTTGATTTTATGAATGAACAGCCTGAAAGGAGCAAAAGAAATGATTTAGTTTGCTCGGGGTCACACAGGACGAACCATGCTGGATTCTAAGCTGAAGCTGCTGGATGCCAGAGCCTGAGTGGATCTGCTGGCAAGGCAGCGCGAAGGATGGCAGCACTACAGAGGCAAGGAGCTGCATGCATGGCTGAAGATAAGACTGTGGGGCCAACCACGGGAGGTCCAGTACACGGCTTCCAAGCCAGGACTGCGCACTAGCTTCCTGCCCCACACTGGCCTTGGGTAGAGGAGCAGGACACAGAACCTCGGGCTAAGGAGCAGTTCTGCTAGTATCCGTGCGCCTCAGGAAGCTGCCAGGGTAGTAGAGGAAAATGGGCTTATTAGGAAAGAGCCCTGAGGCAGGGATAACAATTAGGGTTTTAGCAGACTAGTGGAGAGAAAAAGACCACAATTAGAATAATTACATCTGTAATGAGGTGGAGTGATGGGTAATAGGTGCAACAGAGACCAACAGTGTTTGGAAGAACATGGGAGGTCAAGAAAGGACCCAGAGTTCTGCATCTGTTTAACTGGTGCAGGGGGTATAAAGATAAATCTGAGACATTCAGCAATGTAGAAGAGTTTGTCATGTAGATGAGGGTATAATCCAAACAGAAATGAGGGCAGGAACTTACAAGGGTTGAAAGGAAGAAGAAAATCTGTTAGTGAGAGACCTCAGAAGCCCCAGGAAACTTCTGACTTATTTGAATGGTACTTGGAGCACGGAAGCCAAGAAAGGGGCTCACAGATCACAGAAGGGAGATGAGATGGCCAACCACGCCCCTGACGCTGGCACGCAGAGTCAAGGTGAGGGGTGGGAATGACAGAGTGGGTGCTGAAGAATTCAAAACCCAGGCAGCCTACACCTTGAGAGGAAAGAAACGTGAGGAAATGGCAGTTACTAATGATAGCAAGTCAGGGACAGTGAAAACTTATTTTGGGTAACTCTGGGAAAAAAGATCCAAGGGGAGAGAATAAAGAGATAAAACACAGAAAAGGATAATTATTCTGTGCTAAGCAAAACAGCACAAAGCCCCAACAGAGGAGTAGTGAAAGACAAAATAGAAAGTCTTCGATTTCATGACATACAAAGAGTTGGCGAATACTCTTGTCATGGCAGAAACTCCCAACTGCCTGTACTTCAGAGACACAGAGCAACAGAATGAAATGGAACAGGACATGACACGAGGAGATACAACTGAAGTTCTGGCGTATCAGACCACGAAGGAGAACAAGAGATCCCTTGGCCTCAGTGGTAAAGTAGCATTTTAGCTCCTCACAACAAGTGAGGATAAAGCTAGTCTCATCTGTGACAGGAAGATAAAGTACTCAGTGACACCTGGGGACGGGTCTATGTGTGAACACTCATGCACTGCTTTTCAATTCAACCCAGCACCTAGCCTGTTCTAGTTGATACACTGTGTCAACTTGAGACTTTTAGGGTACCTAAGTGACTTAGGAGAGGGCCAGGGTCCTTATTTGTAAACATTCTAAACTTGTGGGAAGGGAGGGCAAGGGATTATGTGGATGGATAGCCAGCATACAATATAAGGCAGGAAAAGAGACTTGTTTTTCCTTATTGCTTTTGCTGCCTTCTGCCACCCTGAACTGTTGCCCCTGTACCATCCCACTCTGCCTTGGAGCCAGCTGATTATGGACTGAAACCGTCACAAACTGTAGAGGTATTTTGTCCTAGCAATGAGAGAAAACTAACCAAGACAGAATTGGGTACAGGGAGTGGGACTACTGCTGTGACTATACCTGACCATTTGGTTCAAGAGCCTTAGGGAACGGTTTGTGGGAAGAGTGTGGAAAGGTTTGGAGATAGCACCTAAAAGAGTAGAGCTGGAATGCCTAAGGCTGTTCTGTATGGGGCATTCTATTCTGGTCAGACCTCAGAAGACCAGAAGGCTGACAGGAATCCTGGTAAAGGCTGACAGAAATCCCATAAAAAACAGGCTCAGGAGGTTTCTACCAGAAGAAGGGTGGCACTGGCTGCTGAACTCCAGACAATACATATTATAGCTTGGCAAAGACAGTCTTCATTTTACTCCTGTCTACAGACTTTGCTTGAGACTAAGATTAAGAGCACTGGACTCATTAATCTGGCAGAAGAAATTTCAAGGCAGATGAAATTGAAAGTTGGGGCTGTGGCATAGCTACTGTTGGGGGCTTTTAGCTAGGTTTATGCAGAGAATCAAGAGTAAAGAGCTCAGCAGGATGATTTAAGACATTGTGAGTTTGACCAGAAGGAAAGCTCTGGCCAAATTGTGAACTACAGGGCCGGGGAGATGGCTCAGTGGAATAAGCGTTTCCCTGGCAAGCGCAAGGGCCTGAGTTCAATCCCTGGTTCTGAAAAAAAAAAAAATGTGAACTACAAAGAGAGAGATGAGAGATCTCCATTGCTGACAGGAACAGGATAGAAAAGATGGCCTGACAGCATTATAAGAAACATCAAGTCTCCTCTACCCTTTGCAGACTCAAAACTGCAAAAGTGAAAGACCTTGCTTTGAAAAGAAAACTTCTAAACACCATTTATCAGAGGGGCAGCAGTATAGAAAATTTGTTCCTCAAAACTAGATTCACAGTGCCCAGCGATCCAGGGACTCTTGTCCCCTAGAGCCAGGAGAGGGCACTTCGGCACCTTTGCAGCTGTGGCACCACCCTTGTGGTGCTGGTCTTAGGTGCACGCAGAATGCAGGAGTTATGTGGTTAGGAAGGCTTCTGCCCCGCTTTCAGAAGGCCTGGGAGGCCACGCAGTGTGTGAAGCTGCATGAAGCTGGAGGCGTAGTGGAGACCCCTGAAGTCTGGAAAAGGTAGGAGTGTGGGTCACCTAAGGCAAGCTGCAAGGAGGGAGCTCGCTGGCCCCAGGAGGCGCTGTGGGAGCCACCACCACTGCAAGTGCCACAGGAAAGGACTCGCTGAAATCCTTCAGAGCTCACAATGGGCTACAGATTACTTCAGACGTTGGACACAGAAATACATGACTTAACATGTCCTGCTAGAGTCTGGGCTTGTCTTAATCTCAAGCCTTTGTATCCCCATCTGTGACTTTTGGAATAAAGGCGTCTATCGTGTGCCACTGAATACTGGAAGTGTTTAACTTTCATTAGTGCAGGAGCTTGCAGCTGAGTCTGCCGTAATCTCAGAGACTTGGACTTTTCAATAATGCTGAATCTGTAGGACTTTGGCAACAGAGATGCACTACGTGCCTTCTGCACAAAGGAATGTGCATAAGTCTTTCGTGGGCCAAGGGCAAATGGTGTGGTTCTAGCGTAAGGTAATATGGATAGATTTAATACTAGTTATTAAGGTTGTTAAACCAGTGCTATAATGGTCAAGTTTTGAAATAAGAATAAGAATGTCTTTGTATTTGGAAAATGGTTAAAGAAATATGTCTGGGTGCCAAGTTGACAAGGGATGGGTTATAATGTTTGATACGTTGCATCAACCTGAGAAGTTTAGGTTAACTAAGTAATTCAGTAGGCGGCCAGGGCCCTTATTTTGTAAAGTTCCTAAACTTGTGGAAGAGGAGGACACAAGGATGGTGTGCGTCAGCAAACACAGGAGCAAAAGAGACTTGGTTCGCTTTTTTGCTGTTTTCTGCCACTCTGAGCTGTTGTCCCTGTCCCACGCCTCCCTGCCTTGGAGCCAGTGGATCATGGACTAAAACCTCCTGAAAAGTTAAAAAAAATTTTTTAATTAAAAAGGGATTTTGACGCATTTTATCATCCATTTCATACGCTGTGAAAAGGAAACAAGTCACCAACCTTCTGGGCACAGTGTCCAGCTTCTGGGGACTTACGCTTCAAGTGCTGACAGAGTGTACAGTTACCTTTTCATCTGCATATACAGAGTAGTTAATTAGCCAAGAGACACTGTGCGCTGAAGAATTCAAATGGCGTGGAAGTACACTACTGCAAGGAGGCCTAGCATTTCGCTGTAGAACAATCAGTGGCTGGTACAGAACTCTCTCTTACCAGCTGGCAAAGCCTGCATTTTCCAAATGGCAGTTTACTATGCACGAGGGTTCTCCCAGCAGAGGGAAATAATCCAATCTAGTCGTAGACTCCAGTTCGCCAACTGCTTTTTCCTCCAGAGTACTTTTCCTCTTTCACTTTGCATGAGCTACTGCCACCCTTCTGATTTTCATCCCTGGAGGCTGCAGCCTTTCCACCAGTAAGTGGCTCTACACTGTGAACTCTGGACTATTTGCAGGGGTTTCCCAACATTTAGGTGGGGGCAGTCATTTTGAGACTCATGTTGAAGTTCAAACTGTCTACCAGTGTGACCAGAAACAAGGTAAGGTCCTAACTCTATGACCCTGCAAACCTCTTTTCTTTCCTCCCCGCTGCCAGAGGCCAGACCCAGACATATACTGAAGACTATCAAGGTAGCAGACAGCAAGCCATCCACTCTTCACAGACATTCTCCAAGCCTCTCTCAGCCATGAGCACACCAACATTACCCCTGGATTCTGGAGATGAAGAAATGGCAGCACAGAATTACATCTAGTACAGGGACCAAATTTAAACCCAGACTGCCCTGATTCTAAACTACAGGTAGGAAGCTGTATGCTGACTTTCTGACTGTCAAAGAAATGAGCTTTTATCAAAATGATTCATTTTCAGTTTTTCTTATTTGACCACAGTATCTAGCTGATCTCTGACCAATATGGTTAAATGGACTGGAAACCCCATCATTTGACAAGTCTCTGTGTAGGAGATAAATGACTCAAAGACACTACAGTGCCTCAAGAAATATGGAGAAAAGATGTTTCTCTAGACACATTATAACTGATTTGCATCCAAGTTTTCTATGTGGACTAGTCAATAAATCATGAGCAAGCCAGACTAGTGCCGCTAAGATCCCCAAAGCATGCCCATCTGAGCCCTTGAGGGATGCTTTAAATTCAGAAAAGTGCAACTGGTGATGATTTCAGTGTTTCAAATGGGCCTACAAAATGATTACATTGGGACAGGTTTTACCTAAATAAAGCGCACAGGCTCACAATGAAAGCAATGCACATCTCACTTTTCTACCAATACAAACCGAAGTTCACATCGCCTTACAATGGCTTCCGCTGCTGTGATTCCTGCCTGAGGCCTACAGTCCTGACAAATACATGTTGTGTCCAGGAGGGCTGAGAACCAGAACGGGAAAGGAGACTGTGGAAACTTCAAGTATGGCCACACGAAGCCCGAGCTCCGAGCTCTTCAATGAATAGGGCTCTATGCACACAAAGCACCATTATTTCCCAACGCTCTAAATTTTCACATGATACTGTTCTCATTGCTCAAAGTAAAATTACAGTTTATTTCTTCTAATATGTTCTCTCTGAAATGGACTAGATAGTCTGGGGGAAAAACATGTGAAATGTACCTTCAATCACTACTTTAAGGTCAATGCCCAGATGTTTCTCAAAAGCTTGATTTCTTCTCTTCTTCCTTACAACTTTACAACCCAAATTTCTCCTGCCATGTTACACAGAGATTTACTTCACTGTTGACATTTCTGACTGCACAGGGAACTCTATGGTGGGAAGTGGCACAGCTAGTTCATTTTTAAAAACAAAATTCCAGGAAATAAGGTATTTGGAAAGGCAATATAACCCAGAATCCTAATATAGTACCCCATTTACTCTAAGTACTTCAAGAACAGTGACTCTCGTGAAATCAATAATGATTTTTAGGTCCAACAGGTGTGCCTGTGCTCACGACCTAATGACAGGAAACACCAGAAGCCTCAACACAGGACCTAAAGGCTGGTTCAGAAGCACCAGTTCCTCCTCTCCACAGCCCATTTCCTTTCACCCATGTGAACAAGACAGGCCTTTTGTAGTGCTTCTTTACTGATCAACACAGTGTTCCTAAACATTCTTCCTACGGATCTGGGGTTCAGGTCAAAAGACCTCTTAAGATGAAAAGGCATGTTTTCTTATGATCCTCCTGCAGCTGCTCTAGTCAATGGTCTTGAGACTACTCAGAAATATTACCAGTCTTGAATATAAAACATAAAAGCCATTATTAGTGTGTTGTCCACAGAAAATATAGCGGTACATTTTAACATGGTATAATTTGTTATATTTAAACTAAAAGCATTACATATAACCTTAATTTGATCACCTCCCTTTAATTGGAATTCACATGGTAGATACTTATAGTTACTTAAAAAATTAAGCAGCAAAATGTATATGAAGACTACATATCTTGATATTTTAATTATGCTCAATTGAATGTACTTAAAGTGCTTTTCACGAATGACATGTGCTAAGAATATCTAATTGCACACTGACATTCTAAAATATGTGCTTATATGTATCAAAAATAGATTAATATGAACTTACGAATAAATGACTTTTAAACTAAAATACAAATACGTTCTTTTGATTATTTGGATACAAACAAAACTGTAGCTACAAAGAAGTTCTACAGTAGTAAATGCTTAATAATTTATGCTACATTAAAATGTATATATGTGTGATAACAGTATTTATAAATTTATGGTTCAATGTAGTTTCCATTTACTCTCTTACTCTGTTAAATGGAGACATGAGTTTTTTAAGTAGCACAAGAAGTATTATTATAAATATCACAGGTACAAAACAGATATTTAGCATGCAGCGGCGGGTGGGTTTAGCATTCACTGCCCAACAGCAGCTGCTGGCTGTTCACAGGCACTTTCAGGCAGGTGTTCAACAGCCTTCTGGAGAAGCGGGCATGAAATCAAGGGCCGCCCACCTGGTCCAGCTCTGAAGGCCAAGGCATCAGTCCCAGCATCCTGCCCAGGAAGGCCCTCTTCCCACCATCAGGAACATAAGTCCTCACTCCAAGCTGAGAAAAGGACCTTTGCGTAAGCCCTGCTTTGTGATGGGCTGAGCTGCATCCCCCGAAAACTGCTGCTAACCCCCAAGTGCTTGAGCTCGAGACTGTCTTGAGACAGGACCTTTAAAGAGGTAAGTAAGACAGACTGACACGGGTGTGCCCCAGCCCTGTCTGAGGGGGATCTGCATAAATAGAGGAAATGAAGTTATGGGCAACGGAGGGCCTGGGAAATGCTCAGGGAGAACACGGGCAGACAGCAGTCACCTGCCTAAAAGCAAAGGTGGGAGGCCTCAGGGAAACGAACTTGCCCACACCTCAGATCTGGGCTTCAGAGCCGTGAGAAAATAAATCCCTGTCGTTTAAGTCACTGCTGTGTGGTATTTTTTGTGGCAGCCTCAGCAGACTGAGAACGGAATGAGATGGCACAACTAAATGCACATCGCTAAGCATAAAGCTACGTAGCATTCTCCTCCCTTGGTTTGGCATATAAATTAAGGTCTTAAAAAAAACCTATAAATTTTAGCAACTTTGAAAAGAGAATAAAGTAGAGTCTTATATGGGATTATTTTTGAGAAAGATATCAAACTGAACTGCCCCAGTTTTAATTTCTCAACCACATGGTGGGGGAGAAAAAAGGCTATCCTGTTCACACATTTTGCAAATATTGAGCTTCGTATTTTCAGCATCATAGGGTTTTAATAGGCCTGTAGAAGCCTGGCCAAGAAACCAAAGTGGGTTCTGTTTGATTGACATTAAAAAGCAATTAAGTCATAGACCTGTCAAATCTGTTAACATTTGGGGGTCTGCCTGTTCTATGTGTCTATTTTGACTACTACCACCAGAATCATTTAATGCTTTACAGACCTCCAATGTCTGAAGTAACTAACTGCACCAAATCTGTGACCCAATCTTTTTCAAAGTTCTGTATAGCAAGCCCCTCCCCTATTTATAAATAGCCAGAAGGACTGTCTTATGTTTGCGGGGCACCGAGTCACATACAGTAGGATCCTGGGTCACAAATGCTGCTTGCGAACAACTCCGCTTGCAAGCCAGAGCAGTTAGCAAATTTGGGCAACCATTTGTGGACTGGACATGGGCTGGCAAATATGACCGTGCCCAACCCCCCCCCCCCCCGCAGAAGCACAAATGCAGACCTTTTCCAAACCGTAAAACAAATTAAATTTATTAATGGAGATACAGTGTACTCTGTCACTTTACCAAAGAAGAGAAAAGAAGGAAACCAGATGAGAGGGATCTGGCTGGCGCAGTGCTTACCATGAGCTGGACTCCTCCCTGCTGCAAGGGTACTTGTGATCCTCCACAGGCAGTCCTGAGCTAGCAGGCTGGCCTAAGTGCCTTAAATCGCTCAGACAGCTGCAACAGAGTGCCACAGACTGGGCAGCTTAGAGAAGCATCACATGTTTTATTTCTGAGAGGCTGAAGTCTGGGCTCAGGGTGGCAGCGTGACTGGGGGCTGCTAAGGACCCTCCTCCTGGCTTACAGCCCATCTCCTTGCTGTGTCCTTACACAGCAGAAGCGATGAGGGACTCTGTGGGCCCCACAGACAGGTGCGAACGCCCTGTAGGAGAAGCCTTGCCTTCATGACAGGAATCGCTTCAGCCCCCAGCCCTCTCAGACCACTACAGGCCCGATTCAGTACACGAGTAGTGGGGAGGAAAACAAGTTCAATCGATAGACTCCATAAGCCCGTACAGAGCAAATACTTCTTCAGTTTTTACCCTCAGTCTGGAAAAAGAGCTTCTCGCTGCCGCAGACAGGCAGCACGCCCTGCTCCCAGCCAAGGCCCATGCCCACCCCCAGAAGCCTCTCGGCATGAGCTGCAGGAGACCTGTCTCCTCAGCATCTCAGAAATCTCCAAACTTGGATATTGCCATGGCTAACATTTTTTTTTCTATTCATTGGCTCCTTTTTTAAGCCTTTTTTTTTTTTTTTTGATTCTCATGGTTTTGACATGACAGTATCACATGTTAACCAGTCAATAAAATCTTTTCTACCTGTAACTCAACCTATAATAAATAAACTATACCAAAGTTTCCATGTTACAGTATTAGCTTCATCCTGTTCTTAAGGTTTGAAATAAATATACTTGGGGGTTGTTTATTTGCCACTTTTAGAAATGAAGTCAAATAAAATAAATAGGGACTATTTAAAAGTTGGTTCAACTTCTGAGTGCTCATGGAATTCTTTTGAAATATCTGGGACATGTAGCTCTGTGGGCATGATTCCTGCCATCCCGTGGAGTCCATCAACTCCTTTCCCTGGCTTCCCTGAAGTAAATACCTCGTAACTGCTCACCTATCACTAAAGAACAGTAATGGCATAAAGTGACCACCCTTCATTCCCAATTCCATAACTGCCTCCACTACCAGTGCCTTCTAGTCACACGTGTTCACTCAATAGGCATGCCACACATGGTAACAGGGACTGCACAGAACTCTCACAGGCAGATACGAGCTCTCTCCTCAGCTTCCGGGCCTCAGTTCCAGCAGTTTCTGCCCAACATCCTTTCTAGGGACTGTGTTAGTTATTAGCCCAAAGCTGTCAAGATCTCTCGGTGAATCAGTGACTGTATGTGACAAAGACAGCCAGTAACACAAGACATCTGATATAATTACTAAGACTTCAAGTCAACAGGAATTGATGAGCAGAAGTAAAGCATATGTACCAATTAAGAAAAGCTATACTATAGTCTTAAGTCTTCAGGAAAGAAGGATATACAAAAAATGCCTTCTGAGGAATATTCTGAATAAAAATCATTTAAAATAATGTAAAACCTGTTAGCTTTTCATTAAATTATAAATGTATTACAAAGATGTAACTATTAATAAATTATTTCTGCAGTATCATTTTGGTTAAGTGGCATGTCACTCAGAAGTGACTTCACAAAAGTCAATTTATGACCGAGCCTCATATCATCCTATATTTTATAAGCGAAACATGTGCAGAACCTTGTATAGTGAAATAAAATTCTATCTTAAAAAAACTATGCTGTGAGGCCACATCTCTACAGGAAGCCCTGGGAAGAGAGAGATCACAGAAGCAGGACTTCAGTCCATGTCAGGAAATCTGCCTCACCAGCTCTGATTGCCAGAGCCTATGTGTTCATTACAGGAGGGAATTTTCTCCTAACCTGATACCACTGGATCTGAAAGCTCAAGGAATTTCAAGCTCAGTCTTAAGGAGTATGGCTTCAGGAATATTTTATGATAGTGGTACTCCACATTATTCAGGGCAAACTTACAAACTCCACAGCAATTCAGAGTAACAAAACAGTACCAGAAGGGTATGGCAGAAGTAGATGGAACTGTGATGCAGAGCCCTTCGTGGGGGGGAGGGGTGTGGTTATAGCTCAAAGCTCCTGCTGGCCTCTCATGCAACAGGTTTGCCTCTCCAACTTCTTCTCTTGATAATTACATAAAACAGTAAAACATAATGCAGCAACCTGATCTGATTAGGTGGGACCAGGGCGGAGAATGAATGAAGGTCATTCTACAGAGAGGCCCACTGGCTAGCAAGGCACAATCAGTAAGAGAAGGAGAAATGGACGAGCAGAGTAAAAAAACATGCATGGGGAGATACAAGAGCATAGCGAGAGGGGCCGAGAGAGCCGAGTGGAGCGGGCAGAGGAGCCGGTGCCCGGAGCGGGGTCAGTTCTCTACAGCCTTTGCTTTCATTTCAGGACACTTTAAAGTAACCCTTCACTTATTATTACTGCTTCAGTGAGTCTCTGCCCCTTGTAAGTGGGAATGATGAGCAGCAGTGCCCAGTGCTGACGAGAGGCTGGCTCTGAGGAGTGTGCTACTGGAGCCTGGTGGGGGGAAGGCCCTTTGCTACGACGCCCACTTCTGCGCTGGGCTGGCATCATCAGCTTTCTGACCATCAGGAAAGAAGTCCTGCAGCTGCTGGCTTGGACTCCTGAGATGCTCTCTTTCAGACTCAAGTGCCAAGGTTCGGTAAGGCCAAGCTCCACAAGCACCTGATTCAGGTGCGCTGGGCGACAGCCCCAGCTGCTGGCAGGTGATGAATGGCCAGAGAGCTGCAAGATGGTGCCTCTTGGATCTCCACCTCAGGGGAGTCTCAAAGACAGTTCCAGTCCCAGCTGTCATCTGCCTATAACCAAGTAAACTCCCAGGTGAGCCGGGTCAACCCAGAGAATCGTGAGAGGACAGCAACGAACTGTTTGAAGCCACCAAGCTTAAGACGCTACCTGAACAGGTAATCAGGACCCCTCTCCTCCCCAGTGATGAATGGCGAGTCCTAGGATGAGGACTGTCATACAACACTGGCTAAAATGAAACGAACCTCAAATCTGACAGAAGGATGAAATCATATGCTAGTGAAGAGGCAAAGAGACTCACACAGTCTAGGAGTTAGGAGTGCAGTTCAGCAATGGAGGACTTGCTGAGCACAGGGTTCAGCCCTCTCCCCACAAGAGGAAGATCAAGACCTTTAGACTGGTTAGGGCAGCTGGGGCCCTCAATAAGCCACATCTGAACTCCAATAAACTTCCCTTTCTCCTGAGGGAATTGAATACTTTTATACTTATCCCCATTCAGAAAATCCAACTAAAACATATATTTTCATAAAATCCAAAATACATGTCTCAGAAGTTAAGAGGCAGGCACTGGAAGAGGAGCGAGACAGGCACGTGAGCCCTGTTTCAGTTATTTCACGCATGCTCTCACAGTTCTCCTCACTGCGGTCAGCAAGCTAAGCGCAGCGGTGCTGCCAGGTGGGCTCCCAGCCGCGGCCACTTGCTCTGCTTCAAGAGCACAGAGCTGTGTTCTCCCCGCCTGCGACCCGACTAACCGCCGAGCACAGCGTGGCTGCTCCACCCCGTCTCTTCAGAAGGTGGGCTGAGACCTAGCTTGTCCTGTGCTCTCAGAGCTCCCTTCGCAGGGCCAGGTACCGTGCGCGGACCCCACCACACAGCTGGGCTGCCCTGCCGGCCTGCTGCCTGAGGACGCGGTGGGCTTTCTGACGGCCCCCGCACAGCAGCTTGAAACCTGTCTGCTTATGAAGAGACAGAACAAATGACTGTTTTAAGACACCAAGTCCTGGGAAGGCTTATTTTACAGCAATAGATAACTAAAAGGAAGTTGTTATTTCTATTTTATAGCCAAGGAAACAGGCCAAGAGAAATCAAGTTGTTTACTTCTTTAGTCACATCTAGCAGAAAAAGACTTTGGACCTCAAACTGACTAAAAGCCCATGTTCCTTATAAGATAATAGAATGACTTCTGTTATGTGTTGTTATCTTTATTTGTTTTGCAATACTGTTTTTGTTTTGTACTGGGGATTGAATTCAGAACCTTATGCTTGCCAGGCAGACACTTAAGCTGCTGAGCTATCTCCCCAATCCCAATACTGGGTGCTGAAACCAGGGCCGTAACACTGAGCCACATCCCAGCCTTTTAAAATTTTTTTGATACATTAATTTTGGGACCTGCCTGCCTCAGCCTCCCAGAATGCTGGGATTACAAGCGTGCACAATCACAGGAACCTGATAGCATTACAAATGGCTAGGATTTTTAAAAGCATTAATTTTACAAATAAAGCATCCTTATTATGAAAATTGCAAAAAAATCAGACTTGCAAGGGTTTGAAAAGAACATTTCTACTTTGCCAAATGATGCGTATCTATATGGTTTCTATTCTTCATGATTTTGGAATTATGATTAGCATGGTTTAGAGAAGTGGTCAATTCTATTAAGGAAGCGAATGGGCATAAGTGTATATAAATATATTTCCATTACAAAATCTCTCATTGTTCAACTAAATACTTAACAAGATCACCCAACTTAATGACAATTTTGGTTTTAAAATTCAACAAATAATTACGAAGTGCCTTCTGGCTACTTGCACTAATTTCCTTGGGATGTATCAATGAGCACAAAGAGTCCTGTTTGTCATTTAAAATGAAGGAGACCAAAAAGAAACAGCTCACGATGAGCACGTAAGGCCTGCAGCAGGCCAGGCAGTGGCTGAGCAAGATGCACAGGGAGAGGTCGGAAAGCGGCAGGAAAGCCAGGAGGACAAGGTGGCCAGCAAAAGCGCTGCAAATAACAAGGGCGGAAAACCTTAAAGTTACTCAGTATCAGGTCTGAATTTCTGTTAAAAAAAAAAAAAAAAAGGACTGTAGTCTAGGAAAGAAACCTCAAGTTATCAAAAAACTTAGTTAAGTGAGTGCACCGCTCCGCTATTAAGTGTGCCGGTGTAACAAGCCCGTGAATCCACACCTCCGTAACAGACACAAGGGCCACACTGAAACATCTCAGCAACTTGCTACTTGCTGTTCTTTTCTGACAAGCAGAGCACAAGCGTGGCACTGATGGGAATAAAGTGAAGACTTCAGTCTGAGAGCCGCAAGTTGCGCTCTTACCCCGGGTCTCACTGAAGCTTTCAAAAGCCCAGTGACCTTGCACTCACATGAGGTGCAAGGGAGAAAGAGGCCCATTACGCCTGTATCTGTCACACGTGAAATATGTGTGTGTGAACGATACACACTCGCAAGTGTGAGAGCTTGAGGCTCTAGGTACTGAACAGAAATTCCTACACTTCTGGCCTAATTTGGAATGCGTAAAATCAACTCTGGGGAGAAAATGCAAATCGCCAACTATTCTGTCAGTCTTTGAGTTTGTAAACTGTTTCAACATCTAGTTTAGTCTTGAATTGTGCTAAATATATTGCTACTATTGACAGTGAGTTAAAAAATGCTCAGAAAACTCAAGTCAGATGTTTGGCAGGACACTAACCCTAACCTGAGCATGAAAGCTGAGCCTAAAAACAGCCCACTTGCCCGTGTCTATGCATCAATGAAAGCAGCGCCTTTTAATCTCTGCAGTTGCAGATATTAGTACAAAGAATAGCAGGTTAAGGAACTGGATAAACTTTATTTCCTTTAACTGCTAGTGACTGCTAACCTCCTGGTGCACTATCGGTTTCACTTTTCTAAAGTCTAATAAAACACAGAGTTTGGCTAAGCACTACAAAGTTACGAGCTTACAGAGATGAAGAGCTCTCTGTATGTTTCCCTTCTTTTGTAGAAAGCAGATTGTGAAACAGAAAAAGCCTTGTTCATAGAGAAGAAGGCTTCGGCCACAAGCGCAAGCCAGCCATGTGTACTAGCTCCTAGTAATAACGAAGCAGTGAACTCCCTAGGGGTGATAAGCTGACACCCAGCAATGCTTGGCTAACTAAGGCAGGCACTGCTGGTGTGACACAGCCCCCACAAAGCCCTTTGTATTCCCAACTGGTGAGACCAGGTGGTTGGAACCCACACCCTGCTGGGGTGCACACTAGGTGGAATCAGGGAAGAACCGAAACACGGCCACTTTAATACACACACACACACACACACACACACACACACACAACCAGTGAAGATGCAGTCATCCATCCTCCAGGGAGATCTAAGACGCCCAGGTTGTTTGCTCCCACAAAACTGCTTACTCTGACTTCTTAAAGTGTTGATGGGGGTGGGAGAAAGAGGCACAAAACGCTGAGGACCACTGTCTGCCCACCTTTGAGATGAAGGGTGGCAACCTCATTTCATAGATATTTTAAGTAGCTGTAAAGCCCAGTGGCTCCCACTTTAAGCCTGTGTTTAGATCAGCTTTGAAAAAAAGGCTACTCCTCTTCACAATAACTAGGCTTCACTTCTGATGCCAGCCTGTGCTCTGCGTTTGAAATGGGCAACCACACCCGTGAAAACACGACCACCTACAGATGGCCCGTACATGCCACAGCCCATCTCCTTGGCACCCACACGCACGAGCAGGCAAAAGGCTTTTGTTAAAAAGAAAAGACAGCTTCAGGCACTGTGCTATGAGGATGGCCCAAATCAAAAAATTAACTTTACATTTTAAATTCTTAAAGAGATCTATAATCATGTCCTTACAGCAGGTTTAAAATCTAGGGACAAGCAAACAAATGCAAACTACCCAACAAATGAAACCTGACCCCCACCTGACCTGCAGCACCCACCCCGCTCTTCTGGATTCCCAAAACAGCCTGAAGGCCTGGGCTGGATACATGGTAGTCCATGGGAACATCTATTTCAAAAATCAGAAATCCAATTATTCACGTGCAAAACTACAGAGCTGTCTGAAGTAAAGACTGCTTATGGGGAAAGCAGTTCCCGCAACGCCTGCTACTCTGTGATTATTAGCCTGCACCCTTTTTACTGAGGACATTAAAGGCTCCTTTTTTCCATCCTGCACGCTCCTAAAGTTACAGAGCCTGGCCATCTCTGACAGGTCAGTGATCAAACAGAGAGTCAGGCGGTAGCCAAATTCCATATGTCTCTCAAGAATGACCATAGTCGCGACTTCCCAGCCTCTGATAAGCGCTAGGAAGCACCTTTCCATGTTGAATGGGACAATGAGTGCTTTCCACACAAACATTTAATATTCTTAAGTGCTTCTCAGACTTTCAACTCACTAATTTCCCAATAAAAAAGTTATTTTATGAACAAGATTTTCTGCCCCAAACGAGTCAATTATAAAACAGAAAAAAGTGACCTCATCTTTCTCTTTAAAAAAGATACATAAGGTTGTATAGAAAATAAACCAATGTTGTATTACCTGAGCGATCAAAGCCTATTTATGTAACCAACCTTATCTTTGAATAGCACCGGCCTTTGTAGAACAGTTTAATTTACTTAACGTATTTACATTCACATGAGCAAACTGCTGCGTGAGATCTAGAGAAACACGATGTTTTGCTGAGCTGCAGAACAAGACGCAGGCTGTCCGTCCGTGTCGAGAAGCAATCTTTCTATGCGTTTCTGACAATTCAGCGCAGCCTCAGCCAGCCACTTCCCAGCCTCTTTCATCCACAAGCACTGAATCCTTGCAGTTGCAGCCATTTGCAAGGAAAAGCAAAGCAGAGCGCGATGGCTGCGGACTTCAAGCTACACAGTACAGTGCCTGACCCAGCAGAGGGTGCCACGAGCCAAGAATGCACATGGGCACCAATTACCTTTAGAGGAGTTAATGACAAATTTTCAGATGCCAAACACTTCTGCCACAAATGACTTCTGCAGAAGCGACCAAAAGCAATGATGCATTGAACAGGCATAACACAGCAGGCAATAAGATGCAAAACCTTTACCCTTCCACCTCAGGCATGGTTGCCTGCCTAGGAAAGTGGAGATGCCCTAGGAGACGCTGCCCTTGCACAGGACCTGTGGTTAAACAGAAGCCTTAGTTGCTGACCACGGCAGTGATACATACGTGAAAACAAGTCTTTCTGATGTGGAAATCTGCAGACAGTACTTACACAGCCTCCAGCAAGGATTTCTGCTGCGAGTGGTATTGAACCATCTTTGTGCATAAATTTGTCCCGCACAAAATCATTCACCTTAAAGAAAAATATTTACAGAAGCTGATGATAATTATAAATAAAGTCATTAAACAGAAGAATGCATCTGCCAACTTATTTTTCTACTATGTAAATGATAGCTCTGAAAACTGTTTGAGAGATACTCTTAGGAGCACATACATAGTTGTTTTAAAGGTAAAACATGCTGCATATAAGCACTGCTGGTGTTGCCGGGAGAAAAATTAAGCTAGGTGGTTGATAAGCCAAAAATTTAAATATGTCCTGTAGTTACAACAGCATGAGAAGGGAGACATACTGACAGGAGAGACAAAACAAAACCATTCATTCCATAATTTAAAAACAGTTTTACAAGATTAAAAATCACTTTCAAGTCTTCTAACAAGATTTAATGTAAAATAACACTCCTCATTGAGACCAATTTGTGTAGATTTTTCAGCTCAGTGGAAATTCAGTATCTAAAAATTCTCAAGGATTCTTAAAGAACATCAATTACATTCATTAATTAAGTATAATATTATCAAAATGAAATGAGCTATAAGCAATTCTAAGGAATAGTTACAAGTTTTTGGCAGCTAAAAGCCAGAGCAGCTCAGCTATCTCAGGGTCGTATCATAAAATGGTGTAAGAAGGATTTCACGGGCCAAGCTAAAGGCCCCGCAAGTCTCTTAGTGACATGCAATATCTACCCCTCCACAAACACTTGGGCAAAGCTCAAACTGTCTGTCAACACGAGTCAGGTCTAAGGCGAACAGTGATGAAGTATCGACTGCAAGCAGGACACAGAGCCCACCCTATCCTGCTTGGGCAAATGCTTACACCCTAATGTACAATCTATTTACAGCAGGTGTAACAGAAAGAGCCCACATTCTGAGTTGAGAAAGTCTGACTGTGAATTCCAGCTCTCGTGCTCACAGGTTGCGTGGCCAGGCTACCTAAGCCCTGCGGCCCTTAATGTTCCTTCCCTGCTCAAGGTGGACCACACTTCACAATGATTAAAACAAATGGGAAGACACACATCAGGCCCCCGATAGGGCAGGTTACGAAGAGCACTTCACTGCTGCTGCTATGATGGGGAAAAGAACCAATGATCTTCGCAAATTCCTCATTACATTCTAAGATAGTCTGTGTTAAACGGGACAATAAAAGCTGTGTGTGGCTAGTGCCTTGCCTTCCAACAGCACCTCTGAGTAACCACAACCTGCTGACTCAAAAAAGAACACCTGCTGGATTCGTGTGCATATGTAAATTCCCTTATTAAGGAGCATCGACTCAAAAGACTTACTGTAAGTTTTATGGCCTTCTCTGGGGCAACTCCTAATAGCTGTGGCAACAGACCTAAAAATCAACAAGAAGCAGAAATATATTAAATAAATTAGCATTAACTAAACAAATCAACAGCTCTGCAGAAGGGATCACCACTTAAAAATTGGGGCAATCTTTGCTGTAATTTTCTGCTATTACCTTTAATGAGAATACTTGAAATGGAATGTTTAAGTACTAACTTCTAACAGCCACATCTAACAGTAAATGCCCTGGCACATTCTGGGTAGTTTGCGCGCTGGGTAAATCAACAGTACTAGTGATACAGGAAATGTCTTACTTTAGGAAAAGTCTGTGCCTCTCTCCTGCATGCCTCCTAGGTCTGCGGACATAAGCCATACATCTTTATAGCATTTCTCTCAGCTCAGCCACTCATTCACTGGACAACTATGACTCCTGGACCAGCACGGCAGCAAGTAACATTAGCTCTCATATGTCACACATGCAAAAGAGAAGCCTTCCAGGGCAGAGAGCTGGACAAAGACAGGGAGCAAACAGCACAAGGAAAGGAGCAGCCTGCTGTGCACGGGACGGAAGCAGAACGTTGGCCTGGCCTGCCAGTGGGGCACGGAGAGCAGCCCAGGTGGGCACCAGAGGCCTCGGCCGCGCCACAGGCCAGCATCCCGGGCCTCATTCCTTCCCAGTTAGCTAAGAGGGAAGCGAGAGCAGAATGCTAATCCATAGTGTTAAGGGACTATTCTGGCTGTTGTGTGGAGGAGACAGGATGCACACACACATGTACCTGCATGTGGCATGTGTGCGTGTCTCAGAGACTGAGCGAGAAAGCTAGGGTTGGCCTAAACGGGTCAGTGTTTAGCAAGAACAACTTGGCAGAGATCAGGAAGAACGAGCTATAGAGCTATAAAACAGTTCTGGAGTGACAAACAAAGACCTCTAGCTTGGCCAAGCTTCAGCGCAGAAGGCAGGTGCGGCCTTTGATAGGAAAAGGCCACTTTTTAAACAGGCAGTTAATAGTGAGGACACATATCTGAGCTAAAAACGTGTCATTTTCATTTGCTATAAGAAACAAAATTAATGAAAATTAAGACAATCGTCTTAAAACACCCTCCAGGCTAACCTGGAGCGCACGTTACACTGTGTCACAGCATATCCAGGGCGAGGGCGTTGCTGCGCGGTCCTCTCTTAGGTCAGCAAGGACAGCTCTTCCATGCATATGCTGAGGCTCCACTCGCAGCCCCTTCTCACCACCACCCTCACTGCAGGTCACCGAGCCGGGACCTGAACGCCCAGTCCCCCGGGGTCCCTGCTGTCCCTACGGCCGGCACCCCAGGCACCCGCGCTCACTGTCCCGCTCTGCTGAGAGGCTCGCAGCACAGGAGTTTCTTCTGGCTTCTGGCTGTACGGAAGGGGATGCTATCAGGCCCAGACCGCTTCATGGTTTAGGAAAAAGTAGGGACAGCTCATTTCACTGAAACACTAAATAATGAGGATGGTGACACTAATGAAAATTTAAAAAACAGCTATATAAAGTTTATTATGTGCGAGCAATCATCTTAAGGGCTTTCTTAAACCATTTAATCCTCACAACCGCACTAAAGAAAGGAAACTAAGGCATACACAGATTAAGTCATTTGTTCTGTTACCGAGCTTTGGTAAATGGCGAGACTGGGATTTCAAACCTAGGCTCGCCTATTTGAGTTTATACCCCCGGTCACTCCTCAAGCCCGTCAAATAGTTGACATAATCTCCTACCCATTAGGAAATTACGACCTCCATTACATGACCTGCTCCATTACATGACCTGCCTGGATCCCACAAGCGTCTGAGGCTGCAACCCCTTCTGTAGGCCGCGTTTTCAGAGCCTGCTCTATCCTGAATGAAGACACCTAAAGGATCTGCTGCCAGAATTCAGCAGTGGGAACCCTGTGGCCGGCACCGGAAGTGGAGCCAGCCGATAAAGATCCCTCCTCAGAAGCACGACAGCCTTAAAGGACGATGCAGCTGGTGAGCACAGAGGGATGCACCAAAGCGAGGTAATGAGTGAAGAAGGGAAAACACAAGCTGCAAGTGACGTCTGCTCCTGTCACAGGGAAGCAGAGTAAGGGCAGAAGGAGGGGTGGTGGAGAGAACTTGGGGCAGGCACAGAGGTCCAGGTGTGGTGGCCCACACCTGCAATCCCAGCAATCCCAGCACTCGGGAGGCTGAGGCAGGAGGATCACAGTCAGTTTGAGACCAGCATGGGCTATAAAGTCAGCTCAAGGCCAGCCTGAACTGCATAGTGAGACCCTGTCTCAAAAAAGACAAAACAACAACAAAAAAAAAAAAAAAAGAAGAAGAAAGAAAAGAAAAAAAGAAAAAGGAAAGCAAGCACACAAGCACAGAGCCCAAGGAAAGCGCCGCCCATGAGAGGGGCGAGGCTGGCTCTGACCGCCTCCTGGACCCGAGCCAGGCTTCAGGGCACCTGTGTCCTTGTGCCCCGTGAGTTCTGCCTTTCTTCTCCCTTGCATGAACTCACGCAAATGCCTCCCTTGTGCGCCTGCCCGCCTGAGTGAGGCTGTGCTCTCTATAAGCTAAATGAGCCAACACAGCGCGTAAGGGAAAGCAGGAATGGGGACCACCAGGGCCGGGAAAGTGCTTCCAGGAAAAGCAAGCATTCCCGCCTCTTCAAATGCACTCATCAATCTTGTAAGAAGTCACCTATGAGATGAAAGGTTTAGTTAGTACCCAATGAAAACACACCATTAAGGCCGGGGAGATGGCTCAGCGCTCTATGCGCCTGCCTGGCAAGCACAAGGACCCAGATGCTATCCCCAGTACCACATGCAATGCTAGCCTAGTGAGACACTGCACCGAATAAATAAATAAATAAATAAATAAATAAATAAATAAATAAATAAATGTGATTTTAAAAATACAACATTAGTTTCTACTAGTTAAAAAGGAGGCAAAAGGTGTTTGCCCTACATTTAATATCTGAAATCTCTATTTCTCTTTCTGTATTCAGACCATGAGCCAGAAATGTTTAAGTATGTACTTGTTAGGTATATCTCTGTCATCAATAACTGACCAAAGCAGTGGATGGGCTGAAAGCACTAGGGTTTAAATGACGAGCTCCTGTCTCCATAACCACGGTGATAGTCTTTTTAAATGACTAACAAAAAGCAGCCTAAACAGCCAAGTGACTGTTACATGTTAGATACTCATTTCAGCTGGCCTTGTAGCCCACTGAGATTTGTCTTTTTTCACTAGAAATTGAGTGATGCACTGTGAACTGCAGAAAACAAGGCACCAGGTCCTGCCTTGAAGACATAGACAAGAGCAACAAATATTCATCACAGAGCATTTATCAAACGCCCTCTCCATGTAGCTGGTATTAGAATACAATGACACAGGTGTCTCTTCCTCAGAAATTCTCAGTTTAGAAAAAAGTAAACCCTAATTGTCTCCATGTACCAGAAAGGAGACAACATCTGCAAACAGCCTGGTAAGTACGAGCCCAGGAGCACCGCAGCACTAGGAGCACACAGTGGAGAGAACCAGTTATCCTGCCCCTAACAGGAGAAAAAGATCAAGGAAGGGAAGTCACTTCCCCTAAGGCATTAGCAGCAGGCTGCAGTCCCCTGAAGAGAAGGGACAGGACGGGAGGGAAGGGCACTGTGGTCCTGGACAGGGGACCATACGCTAAGGCCCCAAAATCTAAGGTGAAAGCACACTTGGTCAGGGCAGCGTCACTGCAGACTGCAGCTGGATCACAGACCCTGCACCACAGAACAACGGTACCGCGGACACACTTCCCAAACACGAGGTGCTACTGCAGTGTTTTATGTGAATTGACACATTTAACCTACATGACACTGTATGCAGTATGTGCCTTTTGTTTTGTTTTTTGAGACAGGATATGCTACGTAGCCCAGGTTGGCACTGCAATCATGATCTTCCTGCCTCAGCTTCCCAAATGCTAGGATTACAGGTCACAATGCCACGTCCAGCAGTGTGTGATGTTTCATCTCCACTGTCTGGTGAAGAAACTGAGGTTGACTTCAATGAAGCTGCCTAAGGTCACCCAGTAAGAAGGGCAGTGGCATTCAGCCACCGGGTTCCAGCCTCTGTGCTCGTACCTGGCAAGGAACAGTATTTCTTTCAAACTTAAGCCACATTAAAGAACAAGGATCAAATTTGGTTGACACGTGGGATGACCTTTAAGTAACAAGTAAGGTTCAAACAGTACAGTGTGATAGAGGGAGTTCAGTAGCAGCGGCAAGGACAGGGACCCAGGGCAAGAAGAACAAGAACGAAGTTCAACTAATACAATCAGAAGTCACAAGTTACGTTGTAGTATGAAGAACTTCAATTCAGCAAGAATAAAATCAAAGTAAATGATCCATTCATTTCTAAGGACTGGGGCAGATGTTGGCACTCAAAGGCCATGGAGAAGAACCCTGTGGCAGTCACTTTGGCTAATGAGAGAAACAGCTGGCAGTGGGTTACAAGCTAACGCCCTCCACACGTGTGGCCTTGCGCCACAGCTCGGGTAAATGCTCTTCAGGAGACGGCATGATCTGTGGGACAATTAGGAAAAATGCTTGCAGAGGTGGGATTTCTTTATACCCTGCTTACACCTTGACCTCAGGACAAGTAGCACGGCTCAGTGAGGCCCAGGCCCTACTTTCTAGTTAAGATACTCCTGCAGTCACTTTCTGGTTTCCAGGGCATCTGGGTAACTCAGCAGAAAAAATCAGGTTTGTAATATAAGATGTTTCTGTTGGGTCCTGCAAACTCACTTTAACCATTCAAAACAGAGACTGGATGTGTGTGTTGTTTCTAACTTGTCAAAACAGCAGTCCATTTTCCAACTGCCTCCAACGAAATTTATTAGTGTGGTTAGTTTTCTAATCTTCTCTTGTGAGTTCAGCTCCATCAGCACATATGGCGATGCTTCTGTGGCAAACTTTATTCTCCCAGAAGGTTGCTAATGCGAGAAAAGATTTACAGGGCACAGCATTAATACAGTATTTTGTCTTCAAATTTCACAGGTTGGAGACATAAATCACACTAGCCCTTCTGAGTCCAATCCTTCCTGCAATCCAGTAAGAACTAGCTGGAAACATGGGAACCAAGCCCACATAAGAAGCCCCACCGTCACGATCCTATAACATCCCCCAAAGAGGTCCTGCAAGCAATGTGCTAGACTAGAGGGCTACACGCTACTCTTCACTCAAGAAACTTTTAGAAGTACAGTTCTAGATTTCAGAGCTGTAAAGCTCCATAACAAAAATTCGTACACCTATTTATTTCCAACAACCCAGTGGCAAAAGGAATAGCGGGGCACACATTTAGGAGGGAGACAACCTGTGCTGAAACCTTAGGTTTGCTCTCTTTTCTGTTGAGTGATTCTGGCTTTCCTTTATTATTATTATTCTTTATCTGGCAACCTTGATCTTTGACTTCAGACTCCTCATTGTTAAAACAAGAACACTGATTACTATCTGCTGGCTTACTCTGATAATCTCATGAGTAAATATATAGAAAGCCAGATATTCTTTCACATATCCAACACAGTCACTATTTTCTTCTTCCTATCTTTTCAAGATTACCCTTGATTTCTTGCTTACAAGAGACAAATCAGCCTGAATAATGTTCATAGCGCAGCTCTGGGTAAGTATCTCAGTTACTCTTCTTTCATTACTGGGACAAAATACCCAACACCCAAAAGGAAGGAAAGGTTTATTTAGCTCACAGTTAGTGCAGATTTCAGTCCATAGTCAGCTGGCTGCAAGGTAGGGTGGCACATGGCACAAAGCAGCCCTTCATAGCAGCAGCAAAGAGCAAAGGGAGGGGCAGCAGCTCCGGCAGCTAGCCAGCCTCTTCCCCTCCTTACACTGTAGTGCAGGTTACCCGCCCCAGGGCCACCATGCGGCACTCACACCTGCAATCCCAGCACCGGATCAAGAATCAATCACAAACTCCAGAAGCCACCCCATGACTGCATGAAGTTTTGGGGAAACAAATAGACACAAGTCATAGCAGTAAAGGAGTAAGGTGTCGTCCCCTTGACATTACACCTATCCTTGGGAGCTGTCCCCAGGGCATGAAGCACATCTGGTATCAGCATCTAGGGGCCCCGCTTCTGTAGGTAGAAATAAGGAAGTGGCGCAGCGAAAAGGGCATATCTCCTACTGTTTCACTCATTACTCAACTCAGCTGGTAAGTACCTTTTCCTATTGTAATTTCTACTGGATGCAGAACGCTAAATGATGGATGCACAGCCTGGCTGCGAGGCTGGAGGTCTCACTCTGCCATTTGTTACCTGTGTGGTTGTGAGCAAGCTACCCGAACTCCTTGTACTTAGTTTCAACACCTGCAGCATGGGAATAATTCCATCTCTTCACAGGATAAATGTGAAAGCAAGGCTAGGGGATAGTACGTACTATAGAAATGGGTTTTGTCGGCATGTTAACATTCATCATCATCATCAGCAGCAGCAGCAGCAGCATCACTGTCATTATTCTTCCCTCTCCTCCAGGGAAAATGAATCAGGAGGGCTGAGCGGCTTGGGTTGAGTCTCCACCTGGCTAGCTAGCTAGTCAGGCCCACCACCGCTCTCACATCAGGCTTATCCTCCCCTAATGGTGAACTTTTCCCGCTAGTACACTTCATACTCCAACTTTTTTCTCTGCATCCTAAAGCCATTGCTTCCAAACTAGACTGTTCTGGGCCTGCAACTCCTGTGGCCAGCATCCTGCACTGACTGGGACTTTCATACGGCACAAGGAAGGTGGCCTCAGGGTTGGCATTGAGCTCATGCCTCCCCACTCAGGCACCAGGTCCTTCCTCCGGGCTCCTTAGGAAAGCAGTCAGAAGTCAGGCTGATGGTCCACGGATGACTGCAGCCCCACACAGCAGTTGTTCCTAAAGAAAATGCTCCACAATACAAGCCGGACAACAGAAATTGAGGGCTTCGAATAAGGGCAAATTAAAACACAAAGACAACAACCAATTTGAAAGTGGCCAGCCCGGTTACAGAGCAGGTCCAAAGGCATTCAGGGAAGACAGAAGCAGAATTTGGTAAGGAAAATTAATCCTCAAGACAAGCATTTTCCCAGAGGAAAAACCACAGCCAGCACCTGTTGTGTTACCTTGCTTCAACCCAGTAGCAACCTCTACTGTGCTAAACTTCTTACCCTGCTGACCTCGTGACTGAGGCCGCTACACTTGGCAGCCTTCCCTGAGAGCCTCCCTTGCTTTCAACATCAGATTAACCTCCTTTCTGGAGCGATCAGCACTCCGAGTGCCCTGTCTTACAGCTTTTATTCTTGCTCCTTTCTCCATGCCCTTCTCTCTTCACTTGGTCAAACATTCTTTTCTCCCTCCCCACACCTGTCTGCCTTGGACTCTTGCTGCTCAAGGCATCTGCACCTTCTCAGCTACACTATCTGGTTTCAAAGCCCTCCTTGCAGCCAGTTCTACACAAGCTTTCGGGGCAGGTACCCAGAGTGGTGGCAGTGGCAGACGGAGGACAGAGCCTAGGGACGAGGGCAGCCATGACAGGCAGCCTACTTGCCACAGTTAAGGGCTTTCCTCAAGATCTGAGGCACTGTCTACTTCTCCTACAGCTCAGGGTGCCTCTGGGAGATGTCCTGAATGTTAAGATATAAAATGAACAATACTGATCAAGATATACAAAAGTCAGTTCCTCTTGACTTCTAGATGGAAAGAAGGGTCACAGAGTCTCCTTGGGGTTTTCATCAGTGCACGGTAACTCTCAGAATCAGGTTATCTTTTCTTTTTTCTAAACTCTGAGCTTTCATCGATTTCCCTTGTTTCAGTCTCAGCAACATCAGCAGCTGGTTATGAATTAGCATTCCTTCTCCAGATTATGTACAGTTGCAGGTTTTTATCACCTTTCCCAACTTTCTAAGCTGATCACTGTTCCCATCCGGCCCTCCTAATCCTCTCATGACACTTTCTTACCCGAGTTCAAGTTTCTGTCACCTGGCTACTCAGATCATGGTGCACTGATTTGATAAGATAAGATGAACTGTCCGGGCCCTTTCCTTATTCTACTTTGTATTTCTATAATCAAGTATCTATGGGGCTGGGGAGATGGCTCAGTGGAATAAGCGCTTCCTGGGCAAGCGCAAGGACCTGAGTTCAA
>NDGN011518169.1:1581-12100 GCA_002564285.1 Tympanoctomys barrerae | reverse complement strand
GAAAGAAAGAAAGAAAGAAAGAAAGAAAGAAAGAAAGAAAGAAAGAAAGAAAGAAAAGCATAACTACTCTGCTAACACAGTGGTACCTTGGTTCATGAGATCAATTCTTTCCACCATTCTGGTTGAAAACCAAACTGGTTCAGCATCGACTCAAATTCCCCATGAGGCCAACACTGAACCTAATTGCTGCATCACTGAGTCACTGAGTTTGATTCGGTTCTAATCCAGCTCGGATTGCAACCAGGATCATGGGCGGAATCAAGTTCATGAACCAAGGAGCCACTCCAAGCTGTGATGGAAAACACAGTGGATGCTTAAATTTTTTTAAGTTTATTACAGTAAAAGACACATTGCCACCAACGCCCTGAACACACCTCCCTTCGCTCCAGGCACACTCTCCTGTGCTTCTTGCACTTTCTGAAGCAGTTCTGAAGTCCTCTTCGCAAGCATCTCTAGTTGTGCAGGGGAGCTGCCTCAGTGTCCTGAGTTGACTCAAAACACTGGCTTTGGAAAAGGCCCAGGAGGCACGCGGTGCCAGGCCTGGTGACTGAGGCTGGGAGGCCAGGCGGCTGGAGTGTCCTCTCACTGAGTGGCCCTCGGCGGCAGCATCCACCATATTTTGTACGGTTGCTCATAAAGACACTCACAAAGGAGGACTCGCAGAGCTGCCTCTGAAAGTGCCAGAACCCTGGGCTAAGTGTGTTAGAAACCAGGGGAACCGGGAGGGGACTCGTGGCAATGTGTCTGTCATGATATTAAAGGTTTATAAATCGAAACATGCACCTATCCTCGGGTCTCCATCGCCCACATCCGGGTCACATTCCCCTGCGGCTGAAGGAGTGCGGGGTGATGCAAAGCCCTTCTGGACAGCGCCGGCCTGCAGCCTTGAGGGTGCTGCAGCTGGGGGCCCTCCACGGGTACGGAGCACGTGGACGGCGGCTGCGCTGCCTGCAGACCCCCACCCTTCCAGAGGGGACAGGAACCCAGCCCCAGCTCCGCCTGTGGCCCCCCACCTGCCCGCTCCAGAGCGAGTGAAGGGGGCCGCCTTGTCTGGCTAGAACAGCGCAGTGGAAAAGACCAGGCTGTCCAGTTCCCTCCTGAAGGGGAGACTTGGGGCCCACAGCCCCGAGGGGCGTCTTCATGTCTAGCCCACAACCAGCTTGGCTCCTGAGAGGGCTTTGCCCACTTGGGGCACCAGAAATCAGAGGCGGAGCTGCCTCCAGGTATAGGGTTAGGGCGCACAGCCCCTCAGCAATGGCCTCCGGGGTTTCCTTGGCTGGCATTGGGAAGATCTGGAGGGGGAGGCAGGTCCTCCACCCCTCCTGGGGTGCCAAGAAAGTCACCTCAGGGAAGGGCAGGACTCAGGGGGCCTGAGAGGCCCGTGACCCTTTCCCTCACCTGAAGCCCTGCTCCTGTGGGCAACCCTGCCTAATTTCTCTCTCCCTCTCTCCAGGTGCCAAAGGCGACCAAGGCCCACCTGGCCCACCTGGGCCCCCAGGGCCCCCCGGCCCTCCGGGGGCCCCTGGAAGCAGAAGAGCCAAGGGCCCTCGGCAACCAAACACGCTCAACGGCCAGTGCTCAGGTCAGCAGCCCCTGCCCCAGGTTACCCCCCATTCCACAGGTATCCCCAAACTCTGGTCTACACCCCAGACTATAAGGCCAGATTTTCTAAAACAGAGGAAGATCTTGCCCCAGACGGGAGTTCTCCATGGCAGCTGCCCACGGGAACTCTGCGGTCTGTCCTGGGAAAGGGGGAAGGTGCAGAGCGGAGCCCACGCCTGCCTCCTGCCCCTCCCACTGGCCTCCCGCTCCTCTGCTGCCTCCTCCTCCTCCCAAGGTCGCCCCAAAGGCTGAGCTGCTGATCTTCTGCAGACAGGACACCAGGCAGAGTGAGGGCTCCATGGAGGCTGGGGTGACAGGACAGCTGGGGGGTATCCTCCCACGGGTGTCACTGCAGCGGCCTCCTCCACAGAGCCGCACCGACCTGACCACCCCCCGCTAGCTGCTGAGGAAGCATCAGGAGTGGGGCCAGGTGCTTGGTTCTTCCAGCCCGCACAGCCATCCTCCACACTGGCCACTGCATCATCTCCGTATCACAGTGACACCTGAGGAGCCAAATCCCCTGTCCAAGGTCACTGTATTAGAGACTCAAACCCAAGCCACCTGGCTATGCAGTCTCAGCTCTGGGAGCATCTTCAGGAAAGAGCGGTCACAGCCAGAGACCTGGCCCAGCCTCGCAAGGGCAGTGGGGTCCTGACATCTGTGGGCCCAGACGAGACCTTGGAGGGCGGCTCCTTGTGGCTCTCCTGAGGGCCTCCCTGGGGCAGTGGAGGGGCTGTCCTTTCTGTCTCAGCGTATGCCCAGGAGAGTGGGCCTGGAACCTCCCAAAGTGCCCATCCCACCCAGTCCAGAGCCCCAGCTCAACCCTGTCATCTGCCTACCAGCCACCACTCTCTGCCCACACCAGCTTCATTTCTTGTCACTAAGAGGGCTGCTGACAGGGCAGGTGGCCTTCAGCACCCATAAGCCAGGCAGTCCCCACACATATGTCTCCATGCAGAGGGTCAGCAGGCCATGAATTGGGGCCCAGGCAGGGAAGCTCCTTAGTTCCTTCCTCCTTAGAAGCTCTGTGGCTACACCCCTGACACCTGGCCTGGGACGACAGAGGAAAGCAGGCCACCCTAACCTGAGGCTGCACATTCCCAGCTCTTACTTGCTCCCCTGAGAGTGAAAATCCTTCCAGAAAAATCTGTGTGAGAGACCCTGCCTTCCAGGGAGACCAGGAAGGTGTTACCAAGCCTCTCTCCTGATGGCTGAGGGCTCTAACAGGCTGACTCTGGCCACTGTGTCCCCTTCACTGGCCACAGTGACTCAAGTGTGCCCCAAGCACACATGTTATAACTATGATGGTAGGTGGGGCCCCCGAGAGGTGAGCCAGGCGTGAGGGCTCGGCCTTCATCCGTCCTCACGCGAGCCGGCTCCTCACAAAGGCTAGGCTTCAGTCTGCCATTATGGAATGCACTGCCATGTCATGACACCACCAGGGGCCCTCACCAGATCCTGCCTTCTGCCTCAGACTTCTGGTCCCCCAAACTCCATTGCCATAAGCTTCCCCGGCTCTGGTGCTCCGCAGGAACAGCCCAAAATCAACGGGGATACCAGTGTCCTCTCAGGGTTGTGCAGTCCTAGCAACTGTGGTTGTGCAAAGCTTATCAGAAGTTCACCAAGTGGGGAGAGTGGAAGCGCTGGCGTGGGGTGCAAGAAACTCAGCGGACCTGTGTCACAGGGGTGCAGTGGAGCTGGGGGCCAAAGTGAGCTGTACGGCTAGGCCATCCCACTGTGCCAGCCTTCTGCTTTGCCATCGCTGTTGCAGGTGAGACATGTGCCGTGCCAAATGACGACACCCTGGTGGGAAAAGCGGATGGGAAAGGCAGTGAACAGCATGCCCCACAAGCAGGTATGGGGCAAAGAATCCTGGGACCAGGGATGGCTCAGGTGGGGTGCTTGCCACCATGGGCAGGCCTTGGGCTGGATCTCAGGACTGAAAAACAAAAAAAGTATCTTGTTTTAGAGCTCAAAAATTAGATGTCTTGAAGTCCTAACTGGCAGGTGATTTGATTTGATGTGATTTGATTTGGTTTTGGCAGAATCCATGATTGCCTCCATTGGAAACCCAACACAAGTGCTGAAAGTGACAGAGACGTTTGGGACGTGGATAAGAGAGTCTGCTAACAGGAGCGATGATCGGATTTGGGTGACTGAGCATTTCTCAGGTGCCTCTCCTCAGCAGGCGGTCTCATCTTGCGGGCCCTGTTGTCCTCCCCGCCCCTACTTCTGCGCATAAGCAGAAGCCCCTGCTAATGTCAGTCTGATCAACAGCTCCCTATTTTAGAAAGTAGGCGGAACACTTTCCCCCTCCTGACAGGCTGGGGCAGCCTCGCGCTTCAGTCCCTGAGGCAGCCAGGGCAGCCAGCGCAGCCGTCCACCTTCCGCAGATGCCCAGGAGGAGCAGAAGGCCCGGCCACCGCAGGCCTTCCTAGCCCGAGCCACTGCGTGGAAGGAACGTCGGGCTCCGCATGCTCTGTCTGTCTGTCCCCAGGGCTGCTGCCGTCCGGGCAGGGTACTCTGGCCATCTTGCTAGCATATCTGTTGGAGGATCGGCCAGGGGAGAGGTGAAGGACCACCATGTGGTCATGTAGCTTGGCCCCATTCACACTGTCTTGGGGAGTGGCAGGGGCTGCCCCAGTGGTCACAGGAGGCTCCTTCTGAAGGAGATGGGCTGGCTGAAGGAACTGGTGCTGGCAGGGTGCGTGGGCAGTGGCTGTGCTGGCCCGGCGGCTGCGGGAGCCCCACAGGCTGCTGCCCTGCTCAGCGTGGTTCCAGGACAACTCTATCTGGGAGACTTTTCAGGGCCCCACAGGCCTGCCCTGAAGCTTGGGGCTCACGCCAGCCTGCGCCTCCTCCCTCAGGCATCCTGGTGAAGGAGTTCCGGGACCAGGCCTCGCTCCTGAACGGCAGCTACTCTGCCATCCTGCTGCCGCACTACTTCCACGGCTGCGGGCACGCGGTCCACAAGGGTGCCCTGTACTACCACAAGGGCGGCTCCAACACCATCGTCAGGTGAGTCCCGGCAGACACCCCACCACCTTTGTCTCGGGGCCGGCACTCACCGTGCTTGGTCAAGCTTTGTTGTTTCATGAGTCCCCCAGTGTCAGTCACAACCCAGAGTAGACACCAGAGCATCAGGGACAGGACAGGGGACCAGAGTGGCTGGAGCCCAGCTGGCCTGGTCTGGAAGGGGGAGTGGCTGGCCCCATGTGTCATCCTGATGGGGCCTACGAGGCCATCCCACCCCTTCTCTGTATCACTGGGCTGTGTGCAGGGCCACCACCTCCCACGTCCAGGGTGCGGCTCACCTTCCTGCCACTCCTGACACTGTTGAAGGTTGGCCGGTATAGTTGAAGGAGAAATAATCTCTGGGCTTTAGAAGCCAAAGGCTGTCATTTGGGGCAAATCAAGGCAGAGATGCTACAAAGCGGGTATCACGGCACACTTCTGGGATCCCAGCACACTGGGAGGCTGAGGCAGGAGGATCTCAGCTGTGAGTCCCGCCTGGACAACTCAATGACTCAGCAAGACCCTGTCTCAAAATTTAAAAAGCCCAGGGATGTAGACCAGTGCAGCGGCCCTGGGCGCAGTTTCTGTATTGGGCCCACTCTCCCGCTTTCTCTGTGCCCTTGGACAAGAAAGATGCCACCTCACCTCCTGTGGTCTCTGTAAGCAAGAACCCCGGGGCCTCCAGGCCTCACCTGTGAAACAGGAGCCCAGCATCCTAAACATCCTGGTCCTGTCCTCGAGAACACCAGACAATGCCCTTGTAGGGCTCGGGCCCTCTCCCGGCCCTCCCCCCGCCTTGTGGCCTTGGAGTGCCCAGGTGAGGGTGTCCGGGAGCTGAGCCCATTGAGCGCCCCTTCCGGGCCAGGCAGGCTCGGTGGTGCCCCGGGGACAAGGACAGTAGATCTAGATCCGCGTCCTGTTGAGAGCACCCCACGATGCCCCCGGCCCCGCCCCGGCCCGCCCCAGGCCAGGCAGCAGGTGGGAGCTGGAGCTGGACAGGATGCTGCAGCAGGCGCGGCAGCTTTAGAGCCCACCTGTCCTTCCGGGCTTCGCTGGGGCTTCGCTGGCGGTCCGCGGTCTGGCCCGCTTCCCCGCGGCTCAGTGGCGCCCTCTGGTGTTTCCTTCTCTCCTCAGGCCCCTGCGTTGTCGCCCTGCGGGTGTGCACTTCCTAATGTTTCTTTGCATCCTCCGCTCTGCTCTCTGGGCCAGCAAATCAGCCGGCCCAGGAGCGGGGCTGAGGGAGCCCATGCCGTGGTCTAACTTGTCACCCTCTCACCTGCCAAAACTGTCCACATAACCCTGAGGTTGCAGCTCTTCTCCACTGGGGACAGTTTTCTTAATTGAAATTTCTGTAGAAAATGTTTTCCTAATTTTTCAGCATAAATTAAAGAATACTCACAAGATGGAGTTAAAAAATTTGAGTTCATCCCTGCTGCTTGTACTCAGGGCCTGGCCACTTCTCTGTCCTTTGCAAACGGAAAGGATTTTACATTTTAAAATCTTTTAAAACGTAAAGAGTCAGCTTATTATGGCAGGTGCTGGGGGAGGTTGGGCCTGGGGAGCTCCCAAGGCCAGGACACTGCCGCTCAGGCCTACCAGCCTTCGAGCTGCGGAAGGACCTGTGCCCACCGCTGCCCCTGTGTTCCTGCAGCTCGGGCTGCTCACTGTCCCCCACAGCCGCGACTGCATCACAAGCCAAGGTTGCAGCACCGCAGGTTTCCCTGGAGCTAGCTAGCAGCGCACACCACGCCCAGACCCTCGGGCGCAGGGCAGTGGGGCGCCTACCAGCCCAGCAGCATGCGACTCACTTCTGTTTCTCTTCAAACATATTTCAGATTTGAATTTGGCAAAGAAACCACCCAAACTCTGAAGCTTGAGAACGCCTTGTATTTTGATCGGAAATATCTTTTCGCAAACTCCAAGACTTACTTCAACCTCGCTGCCGACGAGAAGGGCCTTTGGATCATCTACGCATCCAGCATGGACGGCTCAAGCATGATGGTCGCCCAGCTGGATGAGAGGACACTCTCGCTGGCAAGGGCCATCAACACCACCTACCCCAAGTCCAAGGCCGGCAATGCCTTCATAGCCCGGGGGATCCTCTACGTCACCGACACCAAGGATATGCGGATAACATTCGCCTTTGATCTCTTAGGAGAGAAACAGATCAATGCAAACTTTAATTTAAGAACTTCGCAGGCCGTCCTTGCCATGCTGGCCTACAACATGCGAGACCAGCACCTGTACTCTTGGGAGGATGGCCACCTGATGCTGTACCCTGTGCAGTTCTCGTCTGCCACAGTCCACCAGTGACAAGCAGCGCCCTCCCTCGGTGCCTGGCAGATGTGCTGTGGCGCCAGCCCTAGCTCCACAGATTAGTCTTCCCGGGTAGCTGCTACTAAAGCGAGCGTCTGTGCGGCCATTGAGCCTCCTTCAGAGCAGAGTGCTTGGCGAGCTGGTGTAGACTAAGCCAGCGTGGCCATGGCCTGGTGTCCATCACGTGTGGACGCCTTCCCTGGGCTTTGGTTTCCCACTGAACACAGAAGCAGCCGGCTAAGAAACTGTCTGATTCCCTCTACTTGCAGGAAATTCTGGTTCTGGGCTGTTACTACTCTCACGGCTTGCACTTCTCTGTTTATTCTGTTTCTTTAGCCGCAGAGAGCAAGTTTGCCTTCGAGGTGATGGTCCCTGTTGCCTGACCAACAAATTCTGCACCAGTGTCCGGGGAAGGCGCGTGGCCATGGAAGGCTTGCAGGCTCCCGGTGCCCAGAACCGACCGCTCTTCTCCACTCGCGTGCCTGCCAGCGCAGTGTCCTTGGCTCCCGAGGCAGCACTGAGATCAGCTCAAGGCAGAAGGCTGTGCGCTCAGGCCTCTCAGTAATGCAGTCAAGACTGGCAGGCTCCTGTTGGCTGCTGGTGGCCTTTCTCTGCCCTGTGGGTCATAAATACTGACTTTTTGGGTCATTCTCAGTGATGGGTCCACTGGCAGGGCACTACACTTGGAGTGAGTGCATCGACGTGGCTGGGCACCGGTGCCATTGTGCTCAGTGTCTGCAACAAGGCCGAGCCACCTGGCCCCAGGGCCAGAGCCAGCCCATTGCTGTTGCTGAGAATAAAGTCTTATTAGAACACAGTCACACTGGCTGGTGTGTGGGTCATAGTGCACGCCTACTTCCAATCCACAAACAGTGGCAGAGGCGAGCAGTGGCCACAGAGCTCACAGGACACGGCTACAGGACAGGGTGGGCCTGATTCTCGGTGGCCTCTCCACAGCCTGCTTAGTGTACTGCCGGCGGGCGAGGCGGAGCACGGCACGAAGCCTTAGACAGGATGTGTGCGCCCCGCTCCGGCTCCCGCGCCCTTCAGCTGTGTGCTTCCCGCCTGCTCACTTCTCCATTCGTCCTGCAGCCTGGCCCAGAGCTCCAGGCAGAAGAGAGAAAGAGCAGGACGTTGACCTTGGGCCCGCAGCCAGGAAGGGGCTGGGGTAGCCCTGTGGCAAGGCGGGTCAGCAGCAGTTAAAAAATACTCTTTTCAGATTCATGAAGCAAAGTCTCCAGTCTGACCCGTGTGTCTAGTGAATGCTGGTGTTCTTTAGGGTATTTCAATATACGTGTAGCTGTTTTCCAGCACAGTAGAGCTAGATGCGAACATAATTTCGTAACAACTAATTGTGTATACACAGTAGCAACAGAACAGTTTAGTCACTGAGTCAGCACACATCCCTTGTATTCCTTTTAGAGAAATGTTTTAAAGTCACCGGTTTTGATATATCTTGGGGTTGTTCTCTCTCATTTTTTTGAAACAAGGTTGGCCTATGTTGCACAGGTTGGTCTCAGACTCCTAAACTCAAGTGACCCTCCTGCCTCAGCTTCCCTAGTAGCTAGGGCTGTAAGCACACACCAGCACACCTGACTCCTTGTACAGCAGCTCACATGGCATATTTTTATTATGGTACAGTAACATGAGGACAACTAAGGCTGGCCAGCGTCTGACTGTCAGCTGCTGGTGGCCTTACCAGCAATGACAGTTTGAACAGAATTAAAAGAATTAAGATTTTACTCTTTCCTGCAAACAGTAGTTGGGTTTTTAAAGTTTGGGCTCTCATGCCACAGGCCTAGTATGGAAAGATAATGTTGTAGTGTGGAGTATTCTCACAGAGTTCACACTCCAGTCGTAACCAGAGTTGCTTAAAAGCATTTTCCAAATATCTGCACTTCTGATCTCAGACTCAAACCAAATAATTCTGTGGTTCTTCTTGAACCTAAAGGAGATAGCTTCCTCCTGGAGAGAAAATAAAACCACCCTTCAACCTCAGAGCCGTGTGGTCCCGCTTTCAAAGCATTTCTCTGAAGCTGCTAAGGTGCGGTGGAAGCTGCAGCTGGCCTGGCCTCAGGGCATCTCTGCCACAGTGTCAGGGTAGCAGACGTTGCGGCGGAAGGCACCAAGGGAGGAATTCTGACCTGGGCATCTTCACAGTCTTAGAGCTGAAGGTCAGGAGGCCGAAGTCAGACCGAGAGACGCCTCTGGCAGTCACTCACCCTCCACACCTGGCTGGCTGGGACTCCTGACATCAAAGCTTGGCTGGAGAGGAAGCCACGGGGCTCTGGAGGTGCCTTCCAGGGCCGTGACCTCGCGTGTCACATCAGGAGCGAGTTCCCCACCTCTTAGCACCGATTCTGAGCAACAGATGGATAACAACAAATCTCTTTTTGGTCATAATTTACTTTAATCTAATTAGTCAAATTTTTAAAACTATTGTTATTTTACTTCTTATTAATTTCTGTGTAATGTTTTAAAAATTATAACCAGCCCAAACAATACTGTGGTAGAACAACATCAGCTGCGCCTCCACAAACACACACGGACTAGTTCCTCCCGACACCGAAAAAGCAGGTACAGCAGACGGGACTCGGGCAGCTGGAGGGAGGTATACACAGGAAGCCGCGGGGAGGCCTGCTGGTGCCTCCACACGGCCGCAGCAGCCGAAAGCCTCGTATCTGGGGCTTAGATCAAAACAAGATCTGTGTCCTGGGCGGGCCCTGCGGGCCCTGGAGCCTCTGCTGCTTCTGTAAAAAATAAAGTATTATTATGTACCTCCCTACATGCTTCTGTGTGCAATGCTCTGAAAAATTATTCAGCTCTTGGCAAATCGTAATTATCCGTTCATCGTTGCTCCTGCGGGAACCAGAGTGATGCTTCTCCTCATCTAATCGGGGCTGCGGAAGCAGCAGGGACACAAGCTCACTTCCTGATGTGGCTCTGTGGGGAGCAGGTCCTGGTACAGCCTCAAAGAGTGGCCTGCCTCAGCTACCCAGGAAAGAGCCCCGAGCCTGCTTCCTGGGGACCCGCCCTAGAAGTGGCTGTGCCACCAGGCGCCTCCACCACACCCACAGATCACTTCTGTAACTGAAATCTGACACGGCGTGACTGAAAACTATGGGAATATTGAAGGGGCTTGAAAAGGATTAGTGCAATAAAAGACACATCAACCCCCTCAGGTCTCCCCCTCACGGCAGACACACCCCAGCATCCTTGCCACCGTCTGCTCTGCGGCACCTTCTGCAGCACATCTGGTGAATAAAGTGCATGAAGCTGCAGTGTCAGCCCTTCCAAGCTGCCTGTCTGGCAGAGGCACCTAGGCAAGGCTCAGTCTCGGGTACCACGTGCCGTGCTGGCCCTGCCCTGGGAAGCAGAGCCAGCCACAAAGACCGAGTGTGGTGGCACACGCCTATTATCCCAGCACTGGGGAGGTAGAGACAAGAGGATCACTACACGTTCAAGCTGCATAGCAAGACCCTGTACCAAATACATGAAAGAAAGAAAGGAAGGAAGGAAGAAAAAAAGAAAGGAAGGAAGAAAGAAAGAAAGAAAGAAAGAAAGAAAGAAAGAAAGAAAGAAAGAA
>NDGN011518162.1:257-20041 GCA_002564285.1 Tympanoctomys barrerae | reverse complement strand
GAGAGAGAGAGAGAGAGGAGGAAAGGAGAGAGACTCCTCCAAATCACTCCCAGTGACCCACCTCTTCCTACCAGGCTTTACCTCTCACATCACTTTTAGTTTACAAATTCATCGTTGGACCCAGCCACTCATCAGGACTACTTTTCCATGAGCTGATCACCTCCCCAAAGATCCACCTATGTGAGCATGCAACTTTAAGGGATGCCTAGGTATAAGCCATCACACCTACTTGCAATTTTTCAACCGTGATAACAGGTGACTATGGCTGCTTCTGAGTGTAAGAGTGACCATGATTGCCTCCATGTGTAGTAATAAACTTGGCAGTATCTTGAAGGTAGATTGAAAGAGAGAGGAGCTGAAGATAGGAGGAACAGTTGAGGTAGTACTGCATGGCGCTAGACCATCACTTCTATGAGTATTGTCTCTGAATTTTCCTGCCAGAGTCCCTGGGCTCCGATCTATTGTTTTCCTGACTGTAGATTCTTACTTTTTAATTCCAATTGTTTATGGGTTGAATGGTATTTTTTTTTTCAAAAGACATGTTGGAGTCCTAATGTATAGTACTTCAAAATATGACATTTTCTAGGGACTTTAAAGAGATAACCAAGTTAAAATTAGATCATTATAGTGGGCTTTAACCCGGTATGATTGGCATTTTATGAAAGGGGACTCTGGATACAGATGTGTGCCCAGCAAGAATGCCACACAGGCATGAAGGCAGGGGTCAGGGTGATTCTTTAACCAGCCAAACAATGTCCAAGATTAACATCAAAACACATAAGGTAGGAGGAGGGAGGCATGTGACAGTCTTCCCTTACTTTCCAGGAGAAACCAAATCTTTGTCATTTTGATTTTAGATTTACAGTCTTTAGAATTATGAATGGTTTAAGTTTATTTGTGGCATTTTGTTAGAACATCTGAAACAACCCAATGCTCTGTCTTTCTGCTATTCTTGCTTTAGACATTTGGCCTGCTGTGACCAGCAACAATCATTAATTTTCTGGGTCCAGTTTGATTTCAATATTCCCAAAGGGGATCAATCCTTGTGTTGTAAAATTCAACTCTACTTCCTGCCTGGCTCTTCAGCCTACGTTGTGCATGCAACTTCCTACTCTGCTTCTGTCTTGTGTGATGTTAGGAGAGGAAGATGGTTTTCCTGTAAGTGGGGGAACTCAACCTCTGGTGTTGATGCCACTCTGTGCTGCTACCTGTGTTAAGGAATCCAAATCCTTCACCATGTTTTCAACTTTTCCCTGGCATTTGAAACTTAGTTATAAAGCAAGGCTAGTAACCTGTAGCTCCTTTGGTTATTTTTAAGATTTGTTGGCGTATGTTATGGCTGTGTCTTCCAGAGCCTCATTTGGACATAGTTGGGGGTCTTTTGGAGGTAGCTGGATCCAGAGGGTGTGAGGCTGGGATTAAGGGTGTTATGCTGGGATTAAGGGTGTGGTGTTGAGATTAAGGGTGTGGTGCTGGGGTTAATGATGCCCATCCTGGGTGTGGGTACCCCTTCCTAAGGGAAGGGAACCTGGAAGAAGTAGAAAGACAGGTTTGGTTGGTGTTGCTGCTGCGTCACTGGTTTGCTGCCTTCTGCCTACCAAGTACTATTTCTCCTCTGTGATGCCTTTCTGCTTGTCAACCAGCCAACTGCAGACTGCACCCTCTACAAACTACAAGCTGAAATAAATCTTTCCTTCTTTAACTTTGGGTGCTAAGTATTTTGTCTCAGGAATGAGAAAAGTAACCAAAATTGCATATAATATCAGTGTTCTTGGGCTTGCTCCAAAACCATTCTGAATGCGTTTACTACAATGTATGGTTCTAAGTTTGGGGATGGAATTATAATTAGGGGAAATATATTGAAAATTCTGTGACAATTTTGAATAATATTAAATTCTCAGATGTCTAAATTACATACAAAAATGTAAGCGTCTAAAGGGATTATGTGTTCTAGTCAAATAGGTATTTTCTTATGGTCAGAGTCCCTTGTGGTACTTCTGTACTTCAACTTCCCACTAAACTTTGCATTTCATGTGGCGCTGGAGTTTCATCTGAGTGTAGAATGTATTATGTTGATCATTGTTGGCCAATGTTGTTTTACTAAGTAAAATTGAAAGAGTTGAATTTTGCTATCAATGAACAGATAAAATTTGACCTTGTGCTGGTCTTCCACCTCTTAAAATATAAATGCTCATATAGACCACATAAATATAATCTCTGTTACATATAATCCTTATGAAGTCATTAAGGAGATAAAGAACTCAGATGACAAAAATCTAGAGAATAATTAAATGCTAAAGAGTGCTGAATTGACTTTGAAGCAGTGGAAGTCTAATTTCATAGGAGAGTTTGGAAAGGTGTCCTGGATAACAAGGAACTTTAGTTTATTGCTCAGAAGGTCAAGATAGTTCCCCAATTCCCAATCTCTTTTTATATCTTCCCGTATAATGGTTTCTTGATCAGAAAAAAAAAAAATTGGACAAGCAAAATGGTCCAAGATAAGAGCTGGGGGAAGCAGCTGCCACTGTTCGTGCCATGCTAGGAACCTTATCAATCTAAAATCAGATAGATACATTTTAGAAATCATGACAATACCATGTCTTATTAGTTCAGGCTGTTTCTTTTTCAGATTGCTTTGCCTGCATTTCAACAAAAGATCCACAAGTTTCTAAGATGAACATGAAATTTAAATGAGGCCACTGGGAGTTCCCTTTCCATTTTCCTAGTGGAGGAGTTGGGAGATATATTCTCAGCTTGGAATTTGCACAGATGTGTTTCCAATAAGGCACAATTAGACCCATGTCTCCTTTGTCCCCTTTCTATTTACCATGAGGCGCTGCAGATGAAGTGTGAGCTCACACCCAGGGTAATAAAGCCATCATTTGCTTCTCCTTTTCTCCCGTGGAAAGGGCCTTCGTTTTATTTTCTTCACAAAAGTAACAGACTTAATTTGAAGTTGGGGGAAAGAGGAAGGAAAAACAACTTTTCAAAACACAAAACAATACTTATTCTTAATAAGAACCACATTTTCCCTTGCAAATTGCGGTACCTGAGTGTCCCTGTGCAGGGAGGGTGGGAAGCGATGAAGGTGGGCTTTGGGAGAGTGTGGGAGCTGCATGTTATGTGCTGGCCCATCCAGGTTTGTGCCTCAGGAGAGATTTGTGGAGCGTATCTGGGCCACAGTGAAATGCGATAGACACTCCAGAAAGTAACTGTAGAAATAAACAGCAATGAGTATTTGTGTGTTTAGACCAGAGGTCAGTGTGATTTTTAGTTCTCAGAGCACTGTGGGTTAAACAAGGTTTCTGAGCTGCTAGATTCCGGTGGTTGGACTAAATTACAGTGATACTTTGGTTCATGAACTTAATTTGTTCTATGATTTTGGAAAAAATGGCCACAGTTAGTTTTCACGGGACGGATGGCCATGGTCCTGTCTGTCTTGGTGCAGAATTTGCAAACAAAAACTAAATCTTGCCAAGCTCTTCTGTTTGTGGACCAAATCATTTGCAAACTGTTTTAGCTTCTTTTTTCTCACTGCTGAGACAAAATACCTGATATTAAAGGGAGGAAAAGTTTATTTAGTTCATAGTTTGTAGAGCTATCAGTTAATAATTGGCTGGCTCCAAGGCAGAGTGGCATGGCAGAAGGGTGGCAGTTCATGGCAGTAGAAGATAAAAAAGCAGTAAGAACAGAAAGGAGAAAACAAGCCTCTTTCTGCCCCTTTTAAGTAGGGTAGTGCCAATCCAATGCAACAGTCACCAAAAGTTGATTCCGAATCCCAGCTTTGCACTACAGATCCATCACACACTCTAGCTACCTCTGAAAAAGCTGCCTCTCTTGACCACATGAGGCCTTTGGGGACAATCCAGATAGAAATGGTAGCACAAACAAAGGCACTCCTGAAGTAGGTGAATTGAAGACAAGAGAGGAAAAAAGAATCTCGAAGGAATTAAGTTTATCCTAATTAGCTATAACTTCATGGTCTACTTTCGGTTAATTATTGTCCTTGGTTTAAAACAAGATTTCCTATATGTATGGTTCTTGGGATTTTCAAGATTCTTGGATTTTCCCGCAGTTTTACTCTTGTGGAGTAAAGAGTTGTATGGAGCATCAAACTGGAGAGAGTTTGGGCAGCTCTCCTTCCAGGTGGGAATTCCCTTGAGTCATGGTGCCAGGGATGGTGCACTGAAATGTCCTCCAAGACTGTTAGGTGTCCCTCCCTTCTCGGTCCTATGTGTCCCTTCCCCACACATCCATTCTCTTGTTATGGAATCATACTCCTACTGCATAGTTTCTGCCTTTTCAAGAGCAACCAAATCCAAAATCTTTTGATCGTGTACAATTAATCAAAGAAAACTTCCTCCAAAGAGAAGGCAGAAAGACACGGAGTAAGATTATTTAAGTGGTATTATCCAAAACAAACTACACAAGATGTAGCTTGTTTTAACATGAATCTGAGTCTTATATAGAGCAAGGACAAGCAAATATTTGAAGATACTGTCTTATTTATTGTTTACATTTTTGTTTTTTGTTTGCCTTAGTTTTCTGTTTTTGTAACTCCAGGAACACTTCCTTCACCCATTCATCTCTCTGTTCTTTTCACTTACCTACTCACTACTAGGAAATATTTGTAGAAAGTCTTCTTTGTGCTAGGAGCAAAGCTAGGCACTGTGAGGAGAGAAATGAATGAGCAGTGATTCCTGCCCTTGTGGAGCTCATAGTTTGGTGGGAGACAGAGCGATGTAAACATTAATTACAGTCATGTGATGAATGCCCTAATAAAGTTCAAAGCAGGGTGCTCAGCTGCCCCACAGAGTCATAGGGAAGTGATCATCTATTTTACTTCAGCCTTCTAAAGATCTCTGAGTCCTCCAAGAGTAAATTATGACTCTCAAATCTCAGGAGTACTGGTTAAGTGTGACTTTAAAATAAGTCATGAGGTTGCATCTCCTACTGAATCAAAGACAGTGAAGGGGGAGATGACCGGGAGATTTATTCTCAGGGCTCAGGGTTTTCTGAATTGATGTTTTTATTCCTCTTTCCTCCCTAGGGCATAAATATGTTCTATAATGTGGCAGTGCTCTGATCCTGATCCAGCCTATCTTCAATCTGCTGTTTAACGTGATTCTCTGGGAGGTTTGCTCTTATGCAAATATTTCCCTGAAACTGGAGTGGAGTAGGAGCTGATGCTGTATCTCTTCCCATACCCAAGATCAGTCATTGCACAATGGCTGAGGGCTGACGCGAGGCTGAGTGGATGCTCTGAAGATTCTCCATTTCCCTCTTTGTTATCATTTATCTAGAAACAATAGGTTTGCCAGTGCCAGGCAACATCCAGGAGAAAGAACAAGTTCCTGGGGAGAAACGCTTTCAAGAGTTGGAGTCAAGTACTGCCATGATTTTTCTTTCTTTTAAAAAAAAATTGACAGTAATTGTTGTATTTCATAGTGTTCTTTTCAAAATAGTTGTCAAGATTATCAGATATATGCATGCACTATTGGAAGAAGACAAATTGCACAGGTATAAACATGGGTGCACATATATCACGTGGTGTGATGCTTTCAGTTCTTCTGGAAAAATCCCCAGGAAGGGAATAGCAGGAATGAATGGGACTTCCAATCCTAGTTCTTTTAGGAATTTCCATAGTGGGTGTATCAGTCTGCACTCACACCAACAGTGGAGAAGGGTTCCTTTTCCCCACAGCCCCTCCAGCATTGGTTATCGGTTGACTTCTTGATGATAGCCGTTCTTTCTGGCATGAGATGAAATCTCAGTGTTGTTTTCTTTTGCCTTTCTTGAATGAACAATGATGTTGAACATTTTAAAATATATTTATTTGCCATTTGATTTCTTCATCTAAGAAATATATATTCATCTCAGATGACCATTTTTGTATGAATTTTGGAGGCCTCAATTTTTAATTTTTTTATACATTCTAGATAGAAGACCTTTGTCAGAGGGGCAGTTGGCTACAATATTTTCCCAGTTCATCTTTTTTTTTTTTTTTTTTTNTTTCTGTGCTGGTGATTTCTTTTGAAGTGCAGAAACTTTTCAAAAAGACATGATCTCAGTTCTACTAGGAACAAGAATAGGGAAAGAAAAGTACAAAGTTGTGAAAACTTTGGCTGTTACTAAGGTGTGAATATTTCTGCTGTTGGCATTAGAGACTGGGTGTCATAGTGGAGAAGGCTTTTATTGATTCTGCTGAGTAGAGCTTTCAGTGGTGTTTGCTACTTTGCAAGAGATCTCCAACCAAAAGAAGAGGGAATATTCTAGATTCACACAAAAATCTTAAAAGCATTACAGGAAATAATGACCAAAAACTCCAGTGTACAGGGAGCATTTTCTTTCATAGTTTATGCTTTCCTAAAATATAGGTTTGATTTGTTTAGATTGCTAAAATGTTAAGATGCTCATCAGACATTTCTGTGAATTACATCAAGTCATATTATTAGGTGTGCTGGTGCCTCTGAAAATATAATTTTGAACAGTAAGGGTAAGAAAAATAATCAGCACTCGCTAAAGGAGAAGATGATGGAACAGATTTTTTTAAAGTCATAAAACCTAAATTTATATGCAAAACATTTTATTAAAAAGGATTAACAGTCCTATTTAGGATATCAAGGGCTTGATTTTTGGGAAAACAGAGATGAAATTTCTAAATTTTAGTGCTTCAAGTAACACATGTATTTAGACATATAGATCAAGCCAAGTCACTCAGATGCATGGGAACCCATGGCTCTATTCTGTCCCTGCCTACATATGGACAAGAGCCTAGAGGCTGAACAAGCCCTTTGAGGGCCCAATTCAGGATAGAAGCAAAACTTTGAATTATTATAGAAGACAGTATTAAAACTCATGCCCTTACTTGGGTGGCCCACTGTCCACTTTATTACTAGCCACTACTGACTCTGCCAGCCACCATCATCTGTTCTCCCTGTCCTCCTCAGTCCCATCCCATGCTTGTCCCTGCTTGGTCTGAGCTTCACACCTCCTGTGAATATCTCCTGAGACTTTTTAAATTAATTAAATTTTAGAGCCACATTGACTATTGATGAAAATCTATGAGTACCTTACCCAACTGAAATTACAGAAAGATGGCTCAGAGAAAAACATTTGAGAGCCTAATTGTGATAGATCACATTTTATTAGGGTCTATTCCCCTTTAATGACATATGCTAATATGCTGGTTAGAGTAACTTAAAGAACACATATTGACTCTCTGGAGAGAGTGTTCATCTTCTTCTGACCCCCAACCTGAGTCATCACCAGATATTATTTCTTGTGCAAGCCACGTACATGGCTCCCTGCTTGTGTTCATGCTGTTCCTTCTGCTGGGAATGTTTCTCTTCCACTTCTGCATCTGGCAATGGTTACATCATGTTCATCTCCACATCACAAGCATCTATATATTTATGAGAGGCCAAGTTAGTGAATATCCGTTTGAGTCCAAGTGTGTTATTTGCCATGGAAAAACCAGGGACTAAGACAATATTTTAAAATTCCATAAAAATAAAGTAATTCATTTTTTTAAACTCTGGAAGTGAGATAGTATTTAGGAAGGCAGGAAGAAGGAAATAGTAGGTGAGGGAAATGTTAGGACAAGAAGCACAGAGTTGAGTATGGGCATAGGTTTTGGGTAAAGGGGAGATATGACTAATCAGATTGAAAGGTTTATTGGTTGAAGCAATAGAAAATATTGTTTGCATGGCTCCTATTTCTGAGTCCTTTGAAAAGTTTCAAAGACATGAAATAGGTAATAGATATCCACTGCTGGCTTCTAAGTAAGAATTAACCCAATGGTGAACTGGGGAGGAACAGCTTAACATAAAAGGGTCAGTGGCAGCTGTCCTGGCAGGGACTATTGTGGATGTGACAATGGAGCCAGGGCCATGGTGGGTCAGTGGGGCAGGAGGTCTCAGGGTGTGCTCATCCTGGAGGAAATTTAAAGAAAGAAATGCCTAGTGTGGTTGTAAAGGACTGTTGTAGAACAAACTTGTTTTGTAGACTGATGTATTAAGATCATCTGAAAATGTCGATAAAGTATTTTAGAAGCAAATATTTTCCAGCAAAGGTTATCTTGAATGATCACTGATCAAGTCCTAATTTGAGAAGAGATGAGTTTTTCAACCATAGGTGACTCTGGAGTCCCACACTGGCTGATCTCAGAAGTTTGAGTGCAAATGATTACATTAGTACGGAAAATATTCGAAGTTTCTCTGCTGATTCTAAATGACAAATGTACTTTTCCTATTGAATTATATGCATCTGTCAACCAACAATGTATTTTGTTATGCCTTCTTTGACACTGAATATTATCATACATTTTAATTCTTTTGTTTTTAATTGGTAGAAAATAGACTATTTTTCCTCATTATAGTTGTTTGATAAAGGATATTGAATATCATTTATATATAATCAGTCTACCTAGTTATCTACCTAATTATTTTTTTCTTTTGCCTATTTTAATTTCATTTGCTTATAAAGCTCTTTTCTTATTAACAAAATTAGAGTTTATTCATCAGGACTGATTTTATTTATTTGTTTGTTTTTGTCTTTTTGAGAAAGGGTCTTGCTATGCAGTTCAGGCTGGCCTTAAGTTCAATTTTTTAGCCCAGACTGGTTTTGAACTCACAAAGATCCTCCTGCCTCAGCCTCCCAAGTGCTGGGATTACAGGTGTGCACCACCATGCCCAGCTAAGACAGATTTATTTTATTTTAAAGAATAAAGTCAAATAGGAGAAACAAAGACAGAACCAGAGTAATATGTGACAGTGTCCATGATACAGAGTTTCAAAACAAGAATAAAAATTTAACAATGGTTGCTCTATTATGTATTTTCAGCATCAAATTGTTTTTCTAATTAACAGATATAGGTATGCAAAGTTGGTCAAATAATTAAACATTAATGCTTACTATTAATAAGCTTTAATTTTTTTCTTGTCCTTTTTTACTTTATAATTTTTAAAAAATTATTTTAAAGAGAGAAAATTAATTGATAAGATGTTAGAAATGGTACATATTTAGAAGAACAAGATGAAAGGTATTCAATTGTGGTATTTGTATTGCACTTTGCCCAAGACTGATTTTAGAAACCTAAATTTTCATAGATTTTAAATTTGCCATGAATACCAAACTATACAGCTTGCTAGCCTTCTAGGTATTTATAAATCTTCAAAATTCGTGCTTCTTAATCCTCGAAAATATTTCTAAAGAGTATTCAAGCTTAGATTTCTAAATTAGGAAAAGTAAAAGCACAAAATCTATCCTGATATTTTCAGTTCTATCTTCCTTCCTGCTTATTCTACTTCTTTAATCTGCACAAAAATACGAATGCAGCCTTTCCTTTGAAGTTGCTAAGGCCATGCCCAGAGAGAGTTAGAGGAGTACAGAGAGGTGAAATCCCTACAGGTGCAGCCCTGTTGGTCCTCATACTTCACCACCTAAAGGGCACTTGACAACTTCACGTGACCAGTGTGTTATTTATCTCAGTTGCACTGTTCACAAATTCATGTGTTGTAATCCTAACCCCCAACAATTCAGTACGTGACTGTGTTTGGAGATAAAACCTTTAAAAAGGTAAGGTAAAATGAGGTCATTGTGGTAGATTCTTGGGTTAGTCAGCTTACCATTGCTGTAAAAAAAATAACTGAGATAATCAACTTCTAAAGAAAAAAGGCTAACTTGGGCTTCTGGTTCTGGACATTTCAGTTCATGATCAATTGGACCTGCTGCTTTCAGACTATGACAAGGCAGCACACACTGTAGAATAAAGACATTTGCATTATGACCAGGATGTGAAAATGAAAGCAGTGATGGGGTGGGTATCCCACAATCCCTCCCAAACCATGCCACTAGTGACCTCAAGACTAACAGTAGGCACCGTCTCTTAAAAGATTCACCACCTAGCAATATGGCCACTCTGGAGAATGAGCTGTCCATATATGGATCTTTGTGGGGATTTTCAAGGACGAAACCATCACAGCTCTAAACCACAGTGTCTTTGTAAGAAGAGAATATTAGGACCCAGACACACAAAAAAGAAAGCTGGTGTGAAGATACAGGAAGAAGGCAACCATCCAGAAGCCAAGGAAAAGGGATTCACACTGAAACCTATTCTGTTATACACTCTAATCTTGAAATTGTGATAAAATAAATTGTTGCTGTTTAAGCCATCTTGATTATCCTGCTTTGTTATTGCATCAGTATCCAACAAAGGCAATGATTCATTGGAAGTAGTATAACCGTCACCAAATGATTTGGAGGTCAAGTTCCAATATAAGAAAACATAGATTAAAACTTCCCCCTTAAAGAATAGGAAGTCCTGTTCTGTTCATCCGCACATCTCAGGAATGAAGGGAATATAAAGACTGCTTAGTGCCCAGGTATAAACTCTATTTTCTTTAATTTTAGGGATCATGCAAGTCTTACATTCATACTCATAGTTAGGCATTGCTACACATATCTCTGCATAATTGGTTTCTTTCTTAGGGGGCCATAAACCAATGTCCCATGTCTGCAACCTTCTCTTGGCTGAGATAGGAGCGGCATGTCTTTCCATGACAGAGAGGTTGGACTTGTGGGACACTGAGTTAGAATGGGAGCTGGAAGACCCAGATCCTCATCTTGGTTCTGTCACCAGGTTCCTGAGTGGTCACAGGCAACTGAATTTACCTTTTTGAATTTAAGAGCCTTACATGGACCTCATGAGTAGTTTTCAGAGTTACATCTACAGAACCCTAAGGAGTGCCATAGAAGGATTTCAGAAAAGATTTCAAACTTAATTTGAAATTCTCTTGGAGAGTACATTTTTTGAAAATGACTTTAAAACACTTCTAGAAAGGAGTGTAGACTGGCATGACCACTGTAGAAATCAGTGTGGAGATTCCTAAAAACACTAGGATTAGAGGTCCCATTCAACCCACCTATTCCCTTCTGGGTATTTTCCCAGAAGAAATGAAAACATCATACAACAGTGATATATGTACACCAGTGCTTATAGCAGCACAATTTGTCATAGCTGAATCCAAATGTACATCAACTGAGGAATGGATTAAAAAAAGATGTGGTTTTTAAACAATGGAATACCACTCAGCTATAAGGAAAGTAAAACTTGAGGCTTTTATAGGTAAATGTATGCAACTAGAGACCATACTCATAAGTGAAATAAACCAGACTCAGATGCGTAAACATTGTACTGTCTTCCTAGTGTAAGAACATGAATGAGTAAATAAGATCCAAAAGGTACAATGGATACAGTGAAAGTAAAAGAAACTGGTCAAAAGAAAAGAACAACTGGGATGGAGGAAAAGAGAAGAGAAGGAAGAGGGAAAAAAAGGTATGTATCTATACATGAGATCACTAAGACAATTGTACTTCTGATTTCTATTAGTTATTTGAGAGGAATAGTTAATGCTTATATTGTTTGATCAGTTTTTCAGGCCTATATCTTGTAATCGAGCAACCTCTTTGAAAATAACAGTATGCAATATAGTAAGCACTGTTGATTTCCTCTCATCTTGTTTTGAAATTCTGTACTGATTTTTATTGTTTTTTCTCTTTAAAATAAAAAATGAAAAGGCCAACCCCAATAAAAACAACATACATTGAGATGTGCTGTATTTCACATTCTATGAATGAATGTTAGCACATTAAAATGTGCTGAACATCAGCATGAATGTCAGAATAAAATCTGGCCAGCAGAGTGTACACATCTGATAGGGATAGTCTGTACTGATCTGTCTGTCTGTCTGTCTGTGTCTCAAATTGTGACACGACTCCTCCATATCTCCACTGATGCAGAATTGCACAGTTTAGGCCCACAATGCCTTTGCACTTACTCATGTAAAGTTGTGCTTATTTGCATTTGTTTGCCTCATGACCCAAGATTGTTTATGTGCCCACAGTAGACTCTTTTGCATCTTGAAAATGTCACTTTCAAGCTCAAAATGGATACTTCCATTCTCAGTTTGCCATGAGAAACGCAAGAATTTATTAGGTGTTATCAATAATTCAGCTTGGAAGCAGATACTTTCTATTACTTTCCTTGCAAGCTTCGGGGTGAATTCAGTATAACAGAAACTCAAGTTGTAAGAAAATATGTCTTAAAATAATCCAAGGACTGGTGCCAGTTGCAACTGTGTAGCCAGTTGGATAAACTGAATATTGTATGAAAAATAAAAAATAAAGGGTCAGCATAGCTCAGTGGATTAAAGCTCCTGCTTAGGCAGATTCAGGGACTGGGGTGTGATCCTCAGCATGCCCTGCCGGCCAGGGTGTGCTGAGACAGTGATTGAGACTTTGAGTGGTGGCAGGCACCTGTAATCCCAAGACTTGGGAGGCTGAAAACAGGAATATCACTAAGAGTCCAATCTATGTAGCAAGACTCTGTAGACCCCATAGACCTTGTACTAAATACATAAAAAAGACTGATATTGGGGATAATATAATCACCATCATTTAAAATTTTACAATATCAACTCAATCCCAAAATTGTCAGTGCTATACTTTATTGTATACATGGCATATTTCAACTCATGCAATAAATGGTCATAAATCTTGGCTTTTATTTGATTAAATATTTAGATTCCACATAAGATTTCACCTTCATTGAGGATAATTTTCCTTTAAAAGCAAGGACAACAAGTATGTCAAGTGACCTTCAAGGCTCATTTCCTGACACCCTGAAATCATCCAAGGTGGGTATGAGCAAGGAGTAGAGAAGAGGGAGCTGCAAAGGGAAGGTGACTGATTTCCAGGCTTGGCCTTCAACCCATTTTAACAGACAGGACTTAGTGTCTAAGTACACACATTCACCTCTCTGGGAGAGCACACGAGGTCACAGTTTCACTGATACAAATGAATAGTCTCAGGAAAACCACTGTACAATTTCCCCAGCTGACATTTGGATACCAGGGCTGTATGAGCAGAAAGGTGAATTTAACCATATGAAAAGTATTCCCAGCCCATTTTGGATAAAGTCTCAGTTCTCCATCCATCTTCATCCAGTTTAGTGCCTTCAAGAAGCTGATATTTATGCCATGAGTCAATGAATTGCTTGGCTTCCAGGTGGAATTTGACCAATGACAAGCACAAGGAGGAGATTAGAGGGCCCAAAGATAGGAGATGCTTGGATTTAATTCACTTTCCTGCTCTCTCCAACAGGCAATGACAATATACTCTATGGAGGTTCCAGCCCCTGCTGGGCATCTCTTTTCATAGCTGTTTTTTTTTTTTCCAGAAATTGCTGCTGCTTCTCCTCCTTCTCCACCTCCTCCTCTTCCACCTCCTCCTCATCATCATCATTTCTTCAAGTTTAGAGGGGATATCTTCTTCCTTCTGAAGCAAACCTTGGGGGTACTTCCTAGCCCTTATTCATTTCTCAATTGATTACTATTTTAAAAACAATCTCTTTGTTACTACCTCCTCTCTTTGTTTTATCAAAACAAGTATCTAAGTACTTAATACCTGGTTAGGAGTGAGGTCAGGGAAGTCAAATAGATGGAGAAATGAACACAGTATCTGTTGTATAGAGAAGAGAAATTATGATGGATAAAGACACTAAGGACAATAAGGACACTAAGCTAAGTAAAGAAAGAAATGAAGACATGAGAAAGGTAGACAGACTGATAAAGTTACCAAGTAGGTGGGTGAGACACTTCAAAAGAATTAAGGAATCTGCGGGGTTTTGGTACAAAAGTGAATGAGCTGAAAATTGGGATATAAACCTCATGGAGTAGAGTGCTTCAAATAGAACATTTGTGATTGATGCAGTTATTGACCACAGCAATATTCAGGTCACTGCTTTTCAGCCATGGCATATGTAGTAAAATGACCAGGAGAGATGGTAAAAAATACTGATGACTGATTTTGCCTCCAGAGATTGACTGTAGTTGGTCTGGTATGAGTCCTGAACATTATAATTTTTAGAAAATGGTCTCAAATAATACAGATATGTGGCCAGAGTTGAGGATCACTGGTCTAGGATATGAGCAGAGGAATGATTGCCTGAAGTAGATAGAAGAAAATAGTACTTAGCACCTAGAGGTCAAGGAATGGAGAAGCCAAGGGGTTGGAAGAGTCACCTACATCAAGGCCACCAAGGATGATGCTAGAGTTTGTGGTGGAGAGAATTAAGTGAGTCAGACACTAAAACTGGAGATTGATGGATCCTGGAGAAGTTTGGGTATTGTAGCTTCTCTGGGCTAAAGATCTCTCCAGGTAGCACAGAGTCAAAGGGCAGGCATGGGCTTTACTCTTTGCTCACTTATCTTTGGTCTCCCCAAACCCATCTCCATCTTTGGTTCTCACTGTTTGTTTTTAGGATTATCTTTTCTCATGTCTGTTGTGCAGGGAATCACATTTGACTCAGCTGTCTCTACTGCTTCTTTCCCAGACCCAATTCTCCTGATTTTTTGACCATTTTTACTATTATCTTTTTTCCTTTACTCATCAAAAATAAAAATAAAAGCCCCTCTCCTTTGCTCCATTGCCCCGGAAGCCTCCTAGGGGTGCATTAATTGCAAAGGCTTGGTCATAGATCACACCGGCTGGTGTTTGTAAGGGGGTCCCCAAGGCTGTACTTTCAGGGGTCATTCTATAGTATGTCAGGGACTTCCCACATTTTAACAAATAAGGTAAAACAAACAGGCACCTAAAATCATTCAAATCCCCTTTATACCCAAGACCCTGCATGTACACCCCACACTGTGTAAAGAGAACAGGACATTTTAGCTCTCTTATTTTCTACACACATGCCATTGTAGGACCATTTAAATCAAATTCTTATAGCTGAGCACAAAACCTGCACATTTCTGGTTTTGCTCTTTCTGAAGATAATTTCTGCTGTTTAATGAGATCTGAGGATGAAATCAGGCATGAGCTGGAGAAAGGTCACAGTGTGTGCTCAAAGGTATATTAACCACTCTTGGAGCTGACATCAGTCTCCTTCCAAGAAGACAAAATTAAGCAGCACACAGTAAATACGTTCAATGGTACTTTATTGCAAGTAGGACCATTTACAATGAAATAAGAATATGAGAATGGTTTCAAAGAGAAAATGGGAGTGCTTACAAATAGAACACATCTTACCAGTTAGAGTGGGAATGTGATTCCAGTCAAGGTTAATGGGGAAACAGTTAATGAAGGGTACAGATTCCAAAGCTGTGTGATGCCATATTGTGTCTCACAAAGGTAATTAATACTAGTGACTCTGGCTAAATGGACACATTTACACAGCAGACAACTTGAAATTCTGCACACCGTACTGAGAGGCTCCTCCGGATGCTTTATGACTCACCATAATACTGACAGGGTGACATTAGAGGCCATGTGCGCCATCCCTTTCCATCATGAAGTCGGTGTGGCATTGTGAAAACACAGGCACAGAGCACAGGGAGGGTGGCAGCTCAGACTCAGTCCCTGGGGAGGTGGCATGTGACCTTGGGTGACTTGCTTCCCACTCCTCTTAGGCTCAATTTTCCTCATCTGTAAAATGCAGAGGTGGAATCAAATAACCTATGAAGTCTTTTCTACTTACAATACTGAGATTCTGTATTCATCACTGTATCACCATTATTACTTATCAGCTCTGTAATTGTGTGAAGGAGGGGTTACCTGAGAAAAAGACTGGCTCCATAGGCCTGACATGGATGTATACTTACCTATATTTACCTGGCTATGACATATAGCTGTGCTTGGAGGTCAATCCATAGAGTCTGATTTTTTTTGAAATGACACAACCTTAAATAAACGTGTTAAAAAGATTTGTGTCTTTCTATTGTGTCATCAATGCTCACATTCTTTCAATCATCTCCTTTTTTTTCCCCCAAAGGGTAAGCTCACAAGAGTGAGGTTACCTTTAGAATTAAAATGCCTAGGCTTAAGGTGAACTTGAGTGAAAGAGCTCCTTTAGCCTGTTGGCTGCAGGCTGATCTGTCCCTATAAAGCAATCTCTTTTGTCTCATTTTGTTGTTCTGAACGCCCCAGGTGGGAGAATAAGGCTAAGGCTCCACATTTTAGGGGCAAGCTAAGGAATGAATGAGGATCACGTTACATCTTTTACATTTGCCTGTCTCCTTGGGTTGTCTGGAATCTCCCCTCCTCACTTACTTGAGCAGAGGGGCTTAAAAGTAGGGCATTTGAACACACTGGTTTTCATCCCAGTGATCATCATATTGACAGGCTTCAGTGGGGCGGCTTTCTCTTTGCATTCAGGCCTGTTTGTAGATGGCATCCTTAGGGCAGATTCCATTCTTAGTCTGGCCCCAGAACTAACTTGTGGCTGCTTTTGAAAATCCCCAGGTGCACTTTGTTTGTTTCTCTCTTCTGTCCTCCGTTGAACTCTCCTGACTTGTCCTTCCTCTTTCTTTGCCCTTCAAGAAGGAAACAGCACCACAAAAAATCAACCCCTTTTGGATGTATGGCCAGAGAGGTTGTTTATTTTTGCTCCACACAGAGAATTATAAAACTACCTTCTGGTTCTAAATGCAATTGTTGTAAAAGGTCTCTGCCTTAGAGTGGAAGGGTCCCAGCAAGTGACAGCTTTATAAACTGTCTCTGGGTCCTCCCTCCCTCCACTGACAATGGAGGGTGGGCACTCTTGCGCCCAAATTAGTACATGATATTGACAGCTATAGAATTGCACTGAGTGATTGTGGTATAGGAGTGAATGTTTCATCAACCTTTAGTTGAGATGATTCCCAAACAGTACAAGGTCGGTTCTGATGTGCCTCTGGACTTAAATAGCTATGCCGGAGCATCCCTTTCTAGCAGATTTTCAATTTGAAGCAGCTCTACATTCTATGGGTTCTAGCACACTGGTCCTCAGCCAGTACGCTGATGAGCGTCACCTAGACAACAGTTCAAATGACAGAGGCTGGGGTCTCATCACAGCTGACTTGGATCCGGGATGTCAGGAAGGGAGCTGGGTAATAGCATCTTCAATAGAGTCTTAAAAATGTGATTTTAATGAGTTCAGCTATGTATTCAGAAACTGCTCGAGGATTCCACTGACAACTTGGTGATCAAGTCAGCCCATTAAGTGGACAAACAAAATCTTGGACTTGTGAAATAATCATTATACCTTCTTCTGTGGAAGGAGGTTGGCCCCATGGATGTGAAAGTGAACAGGTGAGCCCTGTCTGTGTTATTTTCAAGTGTAAGGACGTCGCTCTTTCTCTTTTATCGTTCTATTGCTTGCTTCATTTCCAGGAAAAATTGGGCTTCCTTGGAGGAATTCGTAATTTAGACACACCTTCCCCTTAGACTCCTCTAGGAGGATCCCTCCCCAGTTCTCACGGTGTGTGTGTGTGTCGGAGAGTCTAGCATTCACTGAGAGAATAAATTGGATTTCATTACATGGTGCTGTATAATATGGGGTGACCTCCTCCCATTGTTATGTTGAGTAGATGCTCAGACAGTTCTGATTTTTATTTTCCAGTAATTGCTTCCTCATGGATTCAGCCTTTTTTTTTTTTCTTGCTCCCAAACACATGCCTCATCTGATCCCTCGTTGTCATTCTTCAGCCTCCCTCAAAACTTGACATGTTCTTTAATGAGTCCACTGCATGCTGAGCTGCAGCCAAGGCAAGCCAAGAGGCCGTTCCCTCAAATATGCTCTGATAGAGAAGCCTCTTCTTGTTTTGAACTTGTGTTTCTCTTCTGTCCCACCTGACCTGGAGGGTCTGCATGGGGGTGACAGGAAAACATTAGAACTCTGGCTACTGTTAAGGCATCCTTGTTCCAGCAACTTTACTTTGTTTACATTCCTGTGCTGCTTTACCTTTGAAGATTCTTATTGGTGAGGTGGCGGGGCCCTATGGCTCCTATACATTTTCAAGCTGCATTCCCCAGAGTTTGCCTGGCTATGGAGACCTGCACTTTGTCTTTTAAGCAGATAAAAAGAGAGGTCAGTCAGAAGTAATTCCCCTACTCCTCGTATAAACAATTTAACTGCTGCAGCAACATACTTGCTTGAAATTACTCCCTCAGATTCAATTCCCTTTTCCTGTTCCACTTGTAAAAATGGTTAGTGTCCTCTATAAACTGCAGCTCACCAAAGTGCGGGGCTTGCTGTGCAGTTGTAGAATAAATGTTAATCTAATACAGGTTACTAGGTCAAATGCAATCACAGGCTTGTGGGAAAAGCTTAATACTGTTCTGCTTCTTCTAACACAGTAAACCTGGATATTATATGATAGGTTAAACACCAGTGAACCATAGCAGGAATTTTCTTGAAAGTAGGATTTAGTATAAAGGAAACTACACTGAAATAGTGACCTAGGATTGACTTTGCTCTCTAAGAGCGCATTCTGAGTCACTAAAGGGCACTGTGAAAATGGACTTAAAAATGTGTCATCCCAGGACTCCTTGGCCAGAGGATGGATGCCAGCTTCAGCAGCTGTGACACATCTAAAAGCTTTATATGTTGTCAGCTCTGACTTCAGTTCTTCCTCATTCTTCAAAAATCCATGAGTGCAGACACACACACACACACACACACACACACACACACAGAGGCTTTCCTTACAAAAAGTTAATGTGGGTTCAGATGGTCTGTTAGAATTTAGGTTCCAACATGAACATCAAGTAAACACAGCGCGGAGAGTGCAGAGCAGATGTGGGCTGACTGCGCTAGGAGGAAGCTCTGTAAATCTTGGTGGTGGACTCCTCGCTATTTTACGTAGATGTTAGTGCTGTTAAGTGTTACCAGCATGGTGCGTGATCAAATGCCAAAGCTGAGCCATACATATGCTAGCAGATGTATAAAAAATGCTCAAGTAAATGAGTGTCAGATTTCAGAGGAGTGTTGAAGTCTGATTTACGGAGACAAGGGATGGGGCCAGCGGTCAATTTTCAAAATCCTGTGGGACCATCCAGGTGGGTGCTTTCAGACTCAGGATAAGCATTGCAACAGCGAGGCACCATTCTCTTCCTTTTTTTCTTCTGAGAACACTTTCAGCAAGCAAGTACGGCAAGGACTAGACCTTGAGAACCACAGTAGAGCCAACCTCTCCTCTGGAAAGCAAGTGAGAGCATGGGCATTCTTTTAGCTCTTGTCAGACTCCAGGGACTTGTTTGACTTGTGAAAAATATATTTGTGCATTTACATGTGATGTAGCTCTCTAGTGATTAAGCTAGATGACTTGGCATGCTGGCTGAATTAGTGTATGCAGACATTCATTAAAAGGCCTCTCTCTGCTTTGGTTTGTAATTAAATGACAGAATTAATCAGGCAGTGCCTTCTTCCTTACTTATAAAAGTGCCATAGGTATGTGAATGACCCTTAGGAAGACCATACCAAAGAGTGAGTTGAGGTTGCTTACAGCTTACAGGGAAGTGCATTTCTTTTATTGGCTTAAAAGAAATTTAGATTTTAGGAGACAAGCCCAGCAAACTGGACTTCATTTCTAAACTCATTCATCTGCAGGTATCAGAGACCTTATATGGTTAAGTTGGGCTCTGGCCCTACAGGGCCATCATCTGGGCCAGTCTGTGCTCATTGCCACCCTTGCAGCACTGTGCCTTCTGTGCTTTGATCAAGTGATAGAGCACTGAGGCTCTGAGGAGGCTGAGAGAGGCCGCTGAAAGGGAGTCTCACTAGGACAGTTCTTTGGAACCAGAATTAGAGCTAGTTCCTTCAGCAGAAATGAGCATTCTTAGGGCTGCCATTGTTTGGGAAATGTCAAACACTTGATACTTGGATAATCTAAAATATTTTCACCCAGTCCAAAAATGGGCATCTGAGATGAACACACACTTCTCAGAGGATGAAATTAAAGAAG
>NDGN011518139.1:7274-19139 GCA_002564285.1 Tympanoctomys barrerae | reverse complement strand
TTCTTTCTTTCTTTCTTTCTTTCTTTCTTTCTTTCTTTCTTTTTTCTTTCTTTCCTTTCTTTCACTCTTTCATTCTTTCTCCCTCTTTTCTTTTTTCCTTTATTCCCTTTCCTTCCTTTCTTTTCTCTCCTCCTCCTCATCCCTTCCCTCCCTTCACCAACCCCCTTCTTCTTCTGCTTTATGAGATACTAGGAATTGAACCCAGGGCCTTACACTGAGCTACATCGCTAGCCCTTTCTGATTTTTTTTTTTTCTATTTTTGAGACAGGGTCTTGCTAAATCACTAAGTTGTCCAAATGGGTTCCAACTTGCAATCTTCCTGTCTCCCCCTCCCAGGTCTGGGATTACATCATTCTTAATTAAAATAAAAATTTTATTTAAAAATAAAGCCTATGGCAGCATTTTAAGCAAAACAGAGATGCCTATAATCAAACAGCTTTGGAAATGATCATCACTTCTTAGCAGTACGACCTGATGCAAGTCAGTCTATCTCTTTGGGTCTCAATTTCTTCATCTGTAAGACAGAAATAATAGTGCTAACCACGTACAGAGATCGCTGACGTATAAATGCATTATAGAATGCAAAATTAATTCATGACATTGCTTTAAACAGTGTCTGGAAAGGAAAAATATCAAAATGATTATTATTTGTATTATTGTTGTTCATAGAGAAAATTGTCATTTATGTAACAATGAAAAATGCTTTTGAAGACCCAGGTTGAACTATCCTTTGCTGCTACCCAGATGTGAAAAGTTAATTAAGCAAAGAGGTCAGACTAAAGTGCCTGCTTAGGTAAGATTAGGCAAACGCAGGGACAGTGGTTTGATCCCCAGCAAAGCATGCTGCACCAGCCCTGCCCCCAGGGCGGGCTGAGCCAGCCAGAGTTCAGGTGTAGTAGTGCGTGTCTATAATCCCAGTGCTGGGGAGGCTAAAAACAGGAGGATCACTATGAGTCTGAGCTGTACAGTGAGACCCTATAACAATTGAATATATTTTTAAAAAATAGAGATCTCTACTCCTTGCCCTGTCCTCTTCTCCTCGCAGGGTCCCACTCCCAGCATTTAAATGAAGATGCTGGGCTGAACATGCTATGGCTCCATTTACCTTCCAGTTCTGAATCTGTGACTCTCAGTCCATGCATGATGCTAACTTAAAATAAACAAAACTGGAATCCCACATTACACTCTGGGTGCAGAGGGGAGGAGCTGAGTGAGAGGAGGTTATGCACATTCCAGAAGGATTTGCTTTTTACAAAAGGATTAACAACAGAGTTGCTTTAAATAGCATCCTAAGCCTTGTTTATGGGTTACTAAATACTTGCTGGAAAGGTGGAGGGGCCCAAGAACTTGGAAGCTGCAGGGAGAGTGAGCAGGCCCAGCCAGTAATGAGTGTTTTATTTAAAAATCGCAACAGACACCAATAGGCAGAGTATTTTATTTCAAGGGATGCAATTCCCACCAATGTTGACTGCATTTGAGAAGATGTTTCTGTGTCTATGAACCAGTTCAGAGCAATAACCCAGCATCTGGATCTCTAAACCCCTCCCCTAAGAACATAATTTCTCTAGTGTGACAACTGCTCACAACACACCAGCACTGCTGAGCACATGACAGGCCCCTCATCTCTTCTTCCCAGTAACTCACTGAGGCAGGTGCTTGCCTACCTTTTCATAGACAAGGAAATGGAGGTGAGGAGAGGGGAGTTGGTGAGGGGCCAGTGAGTCTTGGTGAGGTGAGTGGGTGGTAGACTGGGCATTCCTGCCAAAGAATTCAAGCAAGGTACTGAGGTCAGATTATAAAAGGTAGGGTCTTTGCTTCAGGGAAGATACAGGAGATGAGCTAGAGGGCAAAGTACCTTACAAGGTACTTGGTGGCAGGATAAGGAAGCCGCAGAGCTTGGTGTACCCTAAGCCAAGTCTGACCCAGCAGGCTCACAGTCTCAGGCCCACTCTCCACACCTCAGCCTCACTAAGCTCCCAGTGCCTCAATCTTCTCCTTCCATCCCTGGTACACTCTCATCAAAGCCTTTTGACCCAAACCAAGCTGTCCTGATCTGCTCTGCTCCGAGATGGACTGGGGGAGGCAACAGGAGAGAAGGAACTGGTTTGTGAGCTTTCTCCCAGCATGGATGTTGTCCTGGGAGGCAGCTTGTGAGCTGCCTTTCTCCTCACTTTCCTCCCTGGTAAAATGGGGATCTTAGCTCTTACCCTGCAGCAAAAGAGCTCCTGATCAATCAGGTCACGTCTGGGAGGCTCCTAGCTCTCTGAGAAGGGCACCTTGGAAGAGGTCCTGGGAGAACTCAAGGAGCAGCCCTCCATCACCTGGTTCATCCTCCTCACCACCTCCCACTTTCCTGGCAACACTCTCCTGCCTGATGCCCAGGGGCAGAGGCTCCTCCTACTCAGAGAAGGCCGAGCAGGGTCACTGGGCCTGCTGCTGTCCTGCTCCAAGTTCTTTTTGCCTCCCACACATCTCTCTCCAGCCAGCAATCTCCTCTGGGAGGACCTACAGCCCCCACCATGGATGGTGCGGTGTTGCTGTGTCTCGGTGCCTTCCTAATCCCAGACGCCAGTGCCGGATCCATCCACCCATCCACGCACCCATCGAGGTGCACACCCTTTTGCTTATTCCCAGGGTTCTAAGTCCTGCACCACACAGATCCATGCAAAACAGTGACCTTGCATAAGTTTCTTTCTTCAGACCTGTAATCCAGAGGCACGGATTTTTGATGTTTTCTCTATTAGAGCACGGGTAAGAAATGTCACAAGCACTCACACTGTACCTGGCACTGTTGCACATCTGTTCTTCACAGCAACCCAATGAGGCAGGGGCATTGTTAACAGTTTATGGCAGGAAAACTGAGGCTCAAGAAGGGAGGTGACAAAAACAATAGTGCTGCAGAAACCATGCCTTACCCTCTTCTATGTCAAACTAGGCCATGAGAACGCTGAGGACCAGGAGGAGGTCAGGCAGTGCCAGAAATGCAGAGGGGCCCTGGGGACCAGTTAGTGGCAAGCGCACTCTGGATTCAGAGGGAGCAGAACGTCCCACACTACCACTGCCCAACTCCCATACCTGCCCCGCTTCTCTGCAAAACAGAGTACATGACACATGCAAAGAGCACACAGAGCTGGACTAGGGAGAGGGTGCCACTACAGGGACCCTTGCACCAGCGATGGTGTGAGCACAGGAGCAGGGAGCCCATGCGCACGAAGGGGCGCTTCGCCAGGGGGCACTTCCTTCCACACAAAGGAGTGTATAAAGCCGGGGGGGGGGGGGGGGTGAGCGATGAGGCCTGCCTGCAGAGCTGGGCAATACCATAGTAGATCAGAGTGTTTCACAGGGAAGCCAGCAGCCTGTTCTCCAGGGAGGTCTGGGAGGTCCACAGCACAGGCCTGGGGGACGGAAAAGCTGGACCAAAGCATCTTTTTCTGATTGGTCAGTGAGATGGGAAGTTCAGCCAATCAGTTACAAAGCAAAAGGGAATTTGTAGATCTGAGATTGGCCTTGTTCTGGGGAAACAGGGAAGCATCCTTAAGTGCTGCTTCAGTTCTCTGGGAAGAAAGATACTTTGCAGTAAACCATTTTCTAGAACAAGAATGAGTAGAGCAGTCCTCTAAACACTGTTCTCTGCCAGAGGCATAAGGCTTGGTAAAGCTCGGCGTGGTCCCCTCTTTGATACTGTGTCAAAGAGGGTATCAGTGTGGATTCAATGCAAACCCAAAACAAACTCAATAAACATACACTGCCTTTATTTTGGCTAGTTATTCTTTATTTCTATATTAATGAAACTGATATTCTGGAGCTGTAAATATGTAGCCTGGGAGTGCATTTGTGCACAGCCAGGAAGGATGCAGGCGCTGCTGACTCACACAGCAAATCCTCTACTCAGCCCCGGGACATTCCTACATCTTCTTCTCTTAAAGAAGACATGCCTAAAATACATTCAACTTCTTCCTGGCCACCGCTAGGCTCAAACAGAAAGAAAGCGAAATCTAGGAAAGTTGCCCCCCACCACCACTACCACCCGGCAGCATCCCAAGTAACCCAAGAATCACAACAGACAAGATCCAAGAGAGGATGGAGAACCAGGAGTTAAACAAAACATGTTGTAGGAGAAAAAAAATCTCTACTAACTTTTTATCCTTTGCTATAATCAGCGGCATGCACGCAAGCCTGCTTTAAATTTACCGACAGCTCTTTAAGCTGCCACCAGCTCTTGAGGTATTTTTAGTCAAGCAGAAATTCACGTGGAGCCTTAAGTAAGGAAGTGGAGCCTTGTCAGGTGCCACCGTCACAGATCCGGTCCTGCCCTTTGTCTGCCAGATTCTCCACTTCTTTTTTGCACACAATTAAATAATCACTTCACCCCCCACTTTGCATCTTGAGCATCTCCTCAGGACTCCTCACGAGGGGATGAAGGCTGGAGAAGTCAACCCTGGGTTTAGGAGATCTGTTTTTAATCTGAACATCATTTCCATCTGCAGGAACAGGCTTGGAGGGGGAGGAGGTTATGAGGAAAACAGGGCTTTGGACCAAGCCTGGGAAGAACAAATTCCTCTTTCCCACTGCAAACAGGCTCAACCAATAAAACTGTGGCTATGTCTACATATATTAGCTTTCAGAAAGAGCAGTGCAGACAGAGAAAGAAGGAAATTAAAACAGCGCTGTGGGGCTGGGCATGATGGGAAGTTACTGAGCCCATGAGAACATCAACCACCAGGACACCAAAGCCACACATGCAGGAGTGACCTTTGTATTTCTTTTCCCTCAGGTCCCCATAGCCAACCCGTCTCCAATCCCGTGGAGAGTCTCACAGCGTCAACCTCCGTAGTGTGACAGGCGCTGTCTGCTTCTGATGGTGACCATTACCGCAGGAGTCCAAGAAGTGGGCATCTGAGATCTCAGAATCTCTTCCCTTCCCACAACCCCACTCTGTGCAGCAGCCACAAGGACCTTTACACTATCGCAAGCCGCATGACACAAAGAACAGTAAGTCATATATCAACCATGCCATCCCCATCCCATCCTACTAGAAATAAACCTCAAACTTCTCACCCTGCGCCACAGCACAGCAGGCTCTTCCCTGACTGTCTCTCAAGCTCCTCTCATACCACTCTTCTAGCTTCCTCCCTGCTCCGGGAGGTGGCCTTCTGTTCCTATGCCAGCCCATCTCCTCTGATACCTGAGGGTCTTTTCCTTGTGCCCGGAAAGCTAATCTTCCAAGATTTTCATAGAGTCATTCAGGTCTGAGGCTAAATGTCACCTCTGCACACATCTCACACACAACCTCACTCCCTAACACAATGTCCTATTTTAATTCCATGCATGGCATTTACTATCTCAGTAGTTCCTACTTTTACTGTCTGCTCTTGCTTGCCTACTGCCGCGTCATCATCACGTCTGTCTGTGTTTGCCCATAGCTGGAACTCAAGAAAGAGTTGCTCAATGAATAAATGGCCAGTGAGCTGGGCCGCATTTTGTATCATTTGGTGAACTGAGGTGTATGTGGTATATATTTTGTATTTTAGTATATCTAAATTTAAATTCAAAATTTGTTTGTATCAGAAATCACATAAATGTCAAATTAATAAGGAAATTCCCTGTCTAAAGTTGTTTAAAACATATTTAGCATGCTTTCCAGTAACTGAATTGGACCTGAGGTTTTAAGCTTAAATCAATGAAAATGAAATAAAAATTTAAGTCCAATACCTCCTTTCAGTGGCCCCATTTCAAATACTACCAACAGCCACAGTGACTGATGGCCGCTGCTCATCGGCCGCCTGGCCCACACTACCCACCACATCAGTGGTCACGTCAGAATTCCGACACTGTGAATGGAGAGTCTGCAGGCTGGGCACTGCGCTTGTCAGCCACGAGACCCACAGAATCCTTTATGTTCACCCAGGAAGCTATTATGAGAATCAGTCACTTCTTCCATTCCCCATATCCAGCCATCTAGTTCCGAGTTATAACTAAGGAAACAGGCGCTTGGAAAGGAGAAACCTTCCCCTTAACTGGCAGGGAGACAGGGTTCGAGCTGTGTGCACGGCTTGTTTGTGGCTCCCACTCACAGTTAGCTGAAAGCCTTCCTCATTGTGAGGGCTTTTGGAGATGGAGCTTCTAGGAGGTCCTTGAATCCCAGGGTGGCATACCCATGAGTGAGAGAAGTGCCCATAAAATAAAAGACAGGAGATGGACGAGGATACAGTCGGAAGGCAGCTGTCCAGCAAGCCAAGACACAGGCCTCTACCGAAGTGGACTGGATGGTGCCTTGAACTTGGACTTCTCAGACTCCAAAATAGGAAGAAGCTTTGTTCAAAGAACTCCATCAGCTGGGTGTGATGGTGCATGCCTGCAATTGCAGCGCTCTGGGAGGCTGAGGCAGAGGGTCATGAGTTCACACTCAGCCTGGGTTTGAATCACAAAGAGATTCTTAATACATAACTGTTTACTGTCTGGATCTTTAAGATGCCAACACTTGGTCTTAGCCAGATGGGTAGCAATGCAGTGAGGGAGGAGGTAGCAATCCAGATTGGCATGGGTAACATTAATTCTTGTGTTTCACAGAGTTCTTGAGGAGGTTGTTTAGAACAGTAGGCCCAAGAACAAAAAGGAAGCAAGTGTTGCCATCACCCTCTATCTTTCCTGAATCTTATAGCAGGAGCCAGGAAATGGTGGTTTATGTGGCCAGGAATGCTCTACAGATCTATTCTTGAGCCTCATGGTGCTTCAGAACACTTGAGAGAGTACTGGGAGACCAGGAAGTAGCATGGTCATCTACCTCTCTGGCCCACTCAGGAGCTGGACATGGTGGCACACACCTGTCATCCTAGCGCTCAAGAGGCTGAGGCAGGAGGAGCTCAAATCAAGCTCAACATAGGAAACTTAGTGACTTAATGAAACTCCATCTCAAAATAACAATGAAAAGGATGAGAGATGTAGCTCAGTGGTAGAGTATTTACCTGTGGAAGGCCCTGGGTTCAATCCTTACTACTGTACAAAAATATGCACATAAAAACAGAATATTGAAAGAATCAGATAATGTTGGAGTACCTTCTCATCCATCTCCCTTGTCCAAGCTATGCTCAAATTTGCCTCCGTTGCCCAGAGCAGACTCATCCTCTGAGTGTACTGGGATTATGGACAATAGTCAGTATGCTCAGCTTCAGTGCCATCCTGGGTCTTCTACAAAGGACAAGTAAAACCTGGGGTGTCCCTGGTTGTTCTGAGCACAGTGAGAATCTTCAGGGACAGTGAAGAGGTCTTGGAGTTGAAAGCAGTTTATGGATGGCTCCAGGCAACCAGCCCTGAGAGCTGCAGAGAAGCCCCTCTCCCTTTTTCTTACACCGTGGAAAACAGAAAACTCAATTTATTTAAGAACAAATAGACTTTAACCCGAAGTTCATTCTCCCTCTCAATGATTTCTTAGCATCTACATGCAAGAGCGGCAGCCAGTGCTGAGCCGCAGCCACACTCCTAAGGACCTATACTGGGAAAATAATGGCATTTTCTCAGCAAATTATCTCACAGCTGAAGTAATAACTTGTTTATAGATATGCCAATTCAGATTTTCATCCCCTTAACCTGGTTTTAAAAGAAAAGCTGAGTTATCCCCACAGCCAAATGGTAGTGGTTCAAATACCATGTCCCCGTCGCTCCCCCACCACCACCCACGGCTGCACCTTTATTAATTTTAAACCATTGACAGTCTCTCTGGAAACCATGGTTTTTCACTTCTCAGGTCAACATCCTCCTGCTCTGATACAATAAAACACACATTGCTGGAGATAAAAGCAAATATTTCTTTGCAAAGACAGGGAAAACAACAGCCACTGTGTTTTAAACACAGCAGTAAGGATTCAGCCAACAAACTTACAACAGCTGTCATGGGGCTGACTGGTCCTTGCTGGGGCTCGAGTTTACTATACAACAGGGTAGTCATAGCCTCATCCTTTGTCCTGGCACTTATACCTCTCTGCCCGAGGGTGTGAGGGCCAGAAGGACAAGGGATCTGCAGTAAAAGGAATGCTGGGAGCCACATCAGGCATTCCATGAATAAACACTGAGCTCAGCTATAGGGGACTCGCGTCCCAGCAGAATACTGGGTGGGCTGTACTTTGGTGGACAGGTATAGAGCCGTACCCGCAGCTCTCACAGGCCTTGCAGTCTAGGAGGGGAGTGACAAGCAACCGATCCATTTGCAAAGTCAGCTTATGATAAAAGTGACTAGGAAAACAATCATGGTGCGGGGGGAGGAAACCAAGGGCCACAGGGGAGGGGACAGCTGATCTGAAATTTGAAGGAGGAGAGGCCACCAACCTTGGTGGAGGAGCCTGGGCTTGTGAGCACAGGCAACAGCCCAGTCAGCAATGACTCTCAATCCAGTCTTCTTTCTGTCCTTCTTCAGAGTCTCTAAGTTCTCATCTCTTACACATAAAATCATATAGCTTTCCCGTCTCCAGGCTGTTCCACAGAATCGATTCTGCAAGAAATCTCTAACTCAACTCAGTTCTTCCTTGAACAGATTCCATATTCAGCTCAATCTTGGCGCCCACATGTTCTTCCCAAGAGCAGGGCTACTGAGGGTGGAAGGGAGAAGATCTATTATGACGCAGGGCCTTGGATGGGCAGGACACTATGGAGGGAGAAGCACAGGGAACCAGGAGCAGTGGCCTGGGCTCAGTGGCCCAAAGTTTCCAGTGCATGTTGGCGAGGTCAGAAGGGACTCTGCAAAGTCAATTGCTCCTAAATCCATGTGGGAAGACAGACTCACCAGAACTGTTACAGTTTCAAGCCTGAGTGTGGGGAATGGTGATAATTTTCCCCAAGAAGCAGCCAGGATAACTTTGAGCTTGCTGCTGTAAGTACTAACTGATGAGTCCCTAAGACAATTCTCCATATTCTAAGGTAGGTCTTTGCCTCAGTTCCTGCAGCTACAAAACAGAAATAACACCCCACCTGAAAGAACTGGGAGGAGTAGTTGTTAAAAGCTGTGTCACGAAGGTTAACCATTGAATGACATGTTTGTGACTGCACCATTGTTACTACTGTACCAACCTCCACATGATGCAGGAGCACTGGGCACTTAGGGAACCCCTACTGCCCCATTACCATATACTTGAAAATTTTCGAGGAGGTGATTGCAAAAAATAAAATAAAGGCCATAGGTTAAAAGACATCGACAACATATTTGCCTGGAATACCAACAAAAATCTACACTCACAAATGAGAATGATGATGTTAGCTAAAATACATAGTCAGTGGAAAGTCATGCAATAACTGGAATGATTCATGCGGAGGCTACAGATAGGCTTTGCAAAATGTTTACAGGGATATATTAAGAGAACAAGAGCGGGAGGAAGTGTTTTGAGACAATGCCTACAGATAAATGCCAGAAGAGACTGTGAAGATGAGAGAAATGCTCTGTGGTTGGAATGACAGGCCACGAATCATGCTACTTAAAACAGGTTTAACATGGAAATACGATACTCTGTTTTCTTTCCTTTATCTTTTTCTTCTTCCCCTTCTTCCTTCCCTTTCTCTTTCTTTCTTTTGTAATACTGGGGATTGAATCCAGAAGTGCTTTGCCACTGAGCTACTTCCCCAGCCTCTTGCTTAATTTTAATTTTTTATTCTGGAACAGGGTCTCGCTCAATTGCCTAGGCAGGCCTTGCCTGGAAGAAGACAACAAAGACCATGGGTAACTCAGGGTAACAAGCCAATATCAGTGCTCCCTGTGTGCCAGGGATGCCCTCAGGCAGCTATGGCGGGCCTACAGCTGTGTGCCACAGCAGGCTGTTCGTGTCATTGAAAGCTCTGTTATGTCTTCTTTTAGTGTATGAGTTGTTCTTTTGTAAACTAAAACCTGAGTATTTGGGTTTAATTTCAGTGTTGGCACTTTGTAAGGTTTTGGGTTGCAGGTCAGACAGCTGGTCCCTAAAGGCTCATGATCACCACTCTAAGGACTTTATTGGGCCAGAGAGATAGCTCAATAGAATAAAGGCTTGCCTGGCAAGTGCAGGGTCCTGAGTTCAATCCCTGGTACCAAAAAAAGAAAGAGTTTAGAATTTTACCCCGGTTGTCCCCTTTCATTCTCATAGCCAACCCAAGATGATGCTCCAGTCATTTTTTTTAAAGATAATATAGCTTTTATTCCTAGTTCTGTCATTTACTATGAGAATTATTTACATATTGGGTTTTTTTAACTATTAAAAATGATTGAGTTTGCTCCAGTCATTTGACAGGTGAAAAAAACTGAGGCTCAGAGATCATATGTGTCTTGTGCAAGTTCACACAACAGGAAAGAGCCAGGATTTGAGGCTTCGGATCTGCCTCCAGGGCCCATCCTCTGCCACCCACCTCCTGCAACAGTTGCAAAACTGCTCACAGCAGCAGGGGGAGAGGCTCCCTCCAGACCCCCCTGGGCAGAGCATCCCCTGCTGGCATCTCCAGAAAGGACCCAAGCCTTAGGACTCAAGACTTTGGGAACCAACGGTGGGGCCAGGTAAGTATCTGTCACCAGCTAGGTCAGGGACATGGAGCTTGTCTGTGCAGCTCGGCCCATAGCCACAGGGGATTATTTAAGGCCATTGTGGGAAACCTCAGTGAAGTTAGAAAGACCCGGTGTGTGTGTGTGTGTGTGTGTGTGTGTACATGCATGTCTCCATGTGTACACATGTGTATGCATACATGCCGGTAGGGTATGTACATGTATGTTAATGCATGTGGGTGCACATGTGTGTACACATGCGCATGCATGTGCATATGTGGGGATCAGAGATAGACTGACAAGCACAATAGAACTGAGCATGACCAGAGCTCAGGGAAGGACATGCTCTGGTCCCCCAACAGTCTGGGCTGCCCCAGGTGAGACCAAAACAATCTCAGTTCATGGTACTTGAAGATTTTTCATCCAGAAAGTAAGAGAAAGAGCCAATACAACATGTCACAGCTGATGGTGTAAAGCGAGGGCCACAAAAGACAAAGAAGCTGCCTCACCTGCATAGTCAAAACCACAAGAGCTACAGGCTCCCAAACCCATCAGGCCCTTACCCAGCACCAGGACCAGCTGTAGGTGGGACAATGACAATGTCACAACACACAGGTGAGAAACTCCAAGAGACCCCCAAGCTTCTCTGTCACAGGGAGAATGAGCCCCAAAGTCATGGCTTCGGTCCAGGTCACCTGTCTGGCTCAGAAGCACGCATGGGCACAGTGCACACATACACAAATGATACTCAGAGTAGAGTCCATTCACAAAAGACATGTGCCGACACACAAACACAGCAGACAGTTATACAGGGGAGCTCAAAATACACAAGTATTCAAATTTTTAAAACATTCTAGTAAAATGAATTGCCATTAATTCCCCTCAAAAAGCCCCTTCACTTCAAATATATTTATCCCTATGTTCTTGTGATTTTCTGAAGCAATTCTGGAAGTCCTCTTTCCTGAGAATCTTTATAAAGTGTGACAAAAAAATATGGTGCATTCTCCTACCAATTGCCTTCCAACAGAAGGGCAGACTCATAAAAACATCATGGTGTGACCGTCCTCGTCTACCTTGTTCACCAGAGCTGGCATTGTACGATTTTGGTTCTTCTCAAAGTCAGGACGAGCAGGAAAGGTAAGCAAAAGCTTTGATTCAATTAAGGACATCAAGGTAGCTGTGACAGCACCACTAAAGGCACTCACAACAAAAGACTTCCAAAACGGCTTCCGAAAGAGGCAAGAACAATGAAATAGATGTATTCAGAGTGAGCGGCAAAATTTTGAGGGAGATTCATGTCAGATACATCTATGTTTTACTCTCGTTTTCAAATTTGGTTTTCTTTCTCTTTTTCTCTTTTCTTTTTCTTTTTT
>NDGN011518126.1:5614-29340 GCA_002564285.1 Tympanoctomys barrerae | reverse complement strand
CATGTATGCCATGTCTGAGCTGTGCCTGGAGGGGGCAAGGTTTAGTAGGGGAGAGAGGAATTCGGATTCTGGCCGGAGGGATTGGGGAGGTTCTGTGGAGTGGTGGGGGGCGCCTATAGGGGGTGGGAGTGGTCTGGCACAGGCTGCGCCTGGGTTCGGAGTGGTCCCGCTGGCGCAGGCTAGCAGGAAGCTCTCTGCACACTCACTGGAGCTGGGATGGGACTGGGTCTGGGGATACCTGGCNCGCGGCAGAAATTCCTACTCGGCGGGCGGGGTCGGGGAGGAGCAGCGGAGTGGTGGGGGGCGTCTGAAGGGTGTGGGAGAGGGTCTGGCCCACGCTGCGCCTTGGCTTGGAGTGTTCCCGATGGCGCAGGCTAGCAGGAAGCTCTCTGCACACTCACCGGAGCTGGAGTGGGACTGGGTCTTAGAATTAATTCTTTGATTTCAGGGGACATGAACTGGGGCACATCTGACATCTAGCAGGTTGGGAGTAATATTTCTCTTACATTAGAAGGAAGGGAGGGGAGAGGAGGAAGGAAGGAAAAGGGAAGGGGGAGGGGAGAAAGAAAGCAGAGAAGGGAGGGAGGGAGGACAGGGAAGGGAAAGAGGAGAGGCTAGGGAGATGTACGCAGGCTGCCTCGCACGGGGATCTAAGCTGCGCCTCAAGGCACCCAGCTTTCTGCTTGCCCTTCTGACCACGGAGGAAGTCAGCTCCTCGGGACGGATACGCCAGCTCTTAACTGCATTTGGTGAGCGCCTGAATGATAGTGCCCAGTCCTTTCGCGCTCATAAATCAAAGCGAGGGAATAATGCTAACAGTACATAAACAGAGAATATGGAAATTAATGCTTGCAGGAACCTTATTTAATTTTGCTGTAAACCAATTTCCGTGACATTTACGTTGTTTGGCTCGTTTGTGCCTAGGTTTTCCCCCACCCCTGTCATTTCTTTCTATTTTGCTTTCTGTTTTCCTTTCCCTTTTGGCTCCATTTCTGAGCAGCTAGTTATCTGCACATTCATCTCTAAAATGACCTTCCTTTCTTGAAACGCGTGTCCCTCTGTTTGTAATAAAAGGTCATAAACTTGTTGGGCCCATCAAAACCATTACGCCGGCAATCCACTACAGGATCGCGATTATTAACCTCTGGATAAACAGGCAGGCAGGGAAGATGGATGGAGAGGGATCCGGCTTGTGTTTATACACATTTATCTTTGGTAATTAGCCATCTGGGGGAAACCGCAAATACAGGCAAGAGAAATTGATTTATCTTCAAATAATAAGTTTTGCTTTACAACAAGGTCTAAAAGTGGATCCTCTCAAGTGCTAATTTTGCATGTCACTTGCATGCTTTAAGGATGAAAGTAGTAATTACCAGGCCTTTCATATGCAAAAGAAAGGTGCTGAGGAGGCTGGCTGCATTCATAAGAGAAAAAGAAAAATGTTTTCCCTAGAGAGCTTGCAAGGTCCTAAAGGCTTGTCACTAGAGGACTGTGTCCCCCAGGAGGTCAGGGCTGTCCCTGAGGGCTGTGGACACCAGAGGTCTGGATTGGGGAAGTCAAAGGCTTCATGACTGCCTCTGTGGGCGTGAACTTGGGCTGAACATTCTCCATGAATGCTAAAGTTCAGGGCCAAGAGATGGGCCACCCACACCCTGGAAGGATGGAATCCAGTTGAGACCACAAGGCCAGGGACTCCGGCAAGCCAAAGCAGGAGTCTAGCGCCCCTGGAGCTGCGTCTCATTTCCATCCCTGGCTCAGCCTCTAAGAGGTTGAAAGACCCAGGGGGGTTTGCTCCTGTGATTACTCTTGGCCTTTGGTTACCCCTCAGGGAGGACCCTGCTTTGGCTGAGCTGTGGTTTAAAACCACCATCCACATTCACACGCGGCACCCTCTGAGTTTATCCAAAGACAAAGGAAAACAGAGAGGGTGAGTGAGAGCTTAGAGCTCCGGAGAGGTCCTGTCGACATCCATCTGCTGCAGCTGAGCCTCTCCCATTAAACTGTCCTCATTCACAGTGTTCTGGTGCCAAATGGTTTCCAAACTGTTTTTATTAATAACAAATCGGAATGAGTTGCCGTCTGAAATATGCCCAGCCTGTTTCCACCCAGGAACCCCTTTGGCAGGGGGTGAAGCTGCCCTGCCCCTAACACCTGTGTGCATGTTGAGGTTAATGCTGTGACCCAGGCCCAGGTGCCAGGCCTTGGAGGCTTCCCATGACCTCGGGACAGCACAGCCACCTGGGCACCAGGTACAGATTGTCTCCCATTGCTCTTTACCCACAGTGTGACCTTGAGCAGGTTGATTATCTCTCTGGTCCTTATTTATGAATTTAAAATGGAGATGTTCTATGATGTAAATGGAGATGTGATAGGTTATGGCCCTAGTATGAATCGCTGAATTATTACGGTGGTCATCCAATATGGCTGAAGCCCTTAAAACAACAGCTTACTTTCCCAGAGACCCCCTTCCCCCTTCTTCTCCAACTCAGCCCAGGGTACAGTCTTCTTTCACCTTTGCCCCCACCTCAGGGAAGGCCCTAGTCAGCTCCTCAGGTGTATCTAAACGTCCCCTTCAAGCCTCACCCCCGGCAAAAGATTGTAAAAGCCTCAGCCTCCCTTTGTTCCAATCCAGAGAATTCCTTATCTTCCCAAATTCTCTGTGTCCTCCAAGATAATGATGCCCTTTTCCCTCTATAATAAAGCCCCTTTCCTTTTTTTCCCTTCTGCCTGTTTCTCTGCTGTAACACCCTCAAAACCTATTAGATGTGGCTACTCCATAGGCTTCCCTAGGCAGTGTGGGGCTGGGCTGCAGAGACTCTGATCCCCACTCTGCAAAATTGTGAGAAGCACCCTATTTCTAAGCCCCAATTATAAGAATAATGTTGATTTTTTTTTTCCTTGTATTTAGGACAGGGTGGACAGGGTGTTCGTGGTCTCAATGGCAGTCTCAGCGTGCCCCTGGGGCAGGGCCAGCACAGCAAGTCAGGGATCGAACTCCCAGCCCTTGCATCTGCCTAAGCAGGTGCTTTAATCCACCCCCAATGTTGTGATTTTAAGGAAAGATACAGAACTCAGTGACCCGGATTTGATTCCCGGCATGCCATGCAGGTCCCGCCCCCGCGGCACACTGAGATGGCGATTGAGACTGGGCATGGTGGTGGCGCGCACCTGCAATCCTAGTGTTTGGGAGGCTGAAACAGAGGGATTACTATGAGTCTGATCTGTAGTGGAACACTGAAGACCCTTACTAAAATACAAAAAAAAAAAAAAAAGAAAGAAAAAGAAAGAAAGAAAAAGAAAATAAAAGCTCTCAGCCAATGCCTTGTACATATGAAGAAAAATCAAGTGGTAGCTTTTAAATTTCTGTAATTAACCCCTGTGCTGACTGTATGAGTGTGTTTGCACTATAAGGAAAAACATAGTGCAGAGAATGGTTTATTTAGTTAGCTTAATGGTAAGGCAGTTAGCTAGTGAAAGGGTTGAGATTTAATTGAATGACATTCTATACCGATAGAAATGAAGAGTAGATGACGAACTAGGACTTCAATTAAAGAATGGACTTGGCGGGCAGTATGGGTTGCAGCCCACTGCCCGGTAAGTGGCTAAATTCAGAGGAAATTGCAATGCAAGTTAATGAGTTTTTTCTAAGATCCCAGATTCCTGTAAACCCTACATGTTGACAAACTGGATTAAAAGCCTGGGTTCTACCTGATCATTTTAAATTCACAGAGCCATCTATAATAGGTGGCCACTGAACAACTATACAATTCTTGTGCTCTGTTTATGTACAATTAGCTCTTGGTATAGTGTGTGGTCCCCCCACTCAGGACCCCTGCTGGCAATCCAGGAGCTCTTCTTATATCCAATAAAAACTCTTTCTCACCTCCTCATTTTGTCCTTGATTTTATTCCTGGACATTTATGGAACCACAAGCCCAGTACACAAGGTATCACTAGCTCCTAATTTGTGAATGAGTGTCTTCCCAACGTTGTTCCTGAATTTATTAGCTATGATGTATCCCAACCGTGATGAACAAATATGAACCAAATCAGAGATTATCTCTCCACCCACCCACCTCCCAACACTTCTTCCTCTACTAATAGAAACTTCACAGCACAGGGAGACCCATGGCTCTTGTAGACCAGACCACACCTCCTGGATTTCCTCAGGGCTGTTACTAAATTCTCTGTGTGTGTGTGTGTGTGCACATTATTGGAAACTGAACCCAGAGCCTTTGTGCTGAGCTACATCTCAAGCTCCTTTTATTTGTTTATTTGGAGACAGGGACTCATTAAGTTGCAAAGTTGCCCAGGCTAGACTCAAACTTGTGATCCTCCTGCCTCAGCCTCCTAGAGTGCTGGGATTACAGGCATGCACCACCACATCCAGCTAATTCTCAACAGTGAAATGTGAGCAGAGGTAAGCATCACAGCCCTAAATGGAAAAAGTTTCCTTCACAGGTTCTCTCCAGAAGCTGGAAAGTGTGGATCCCAATTTCTCATACAGGTGGGTCCATTTAAGAGGACTGTCATGCACAGGAGAAAAGGAGCAGAGGGCCCTGCACAACCTCATGGAGCAAAGTTCCTTGCGTTCCTTCACCACCCAGAACCTCCTAATAGTTGAGAAAACAGTGATTTCTATCTTAACAAATTTGTGGAAGTTCTCCATTTCCTTGTTACACACCTTGGTTGGTCTTCTGACTAATTACGTGGGCAAGGAAGGTGAGCTGAGGCAACAGTCTGTGTGGCTGGGTGTTCCTTCCTTTCCACCTCCTTTAATTATTACTAGGTGAAGTGCTCCCCCCATTCACTTCTGCTTCCATCATTCCTTCATCCACCGCTCTCTGCCCTTCACCACATTATTATTGTGCATCAGGCAAGGTCAACTGACTTCACTGAAGAATCTTCTTCTATCTATGCACCAACATTTTCTATCTTTCCTCTTTTTCCTTCTTTCTTTCACAGCTGTTCTTGCTTAACACACCAGTCAGTTTGCTGTTCCTTCTTTTTTTCCTTCTCCAATTTCACACCACACTAACTTCATCATATTTTTCTGTCTCATTCTTTATTTCTTTGACAAGACAAAACCAGGGTCAGTAAAAGCTGATAATGCTAAACAACCAATGTTTGCAATATCCCTATAACATGAAGACAGAAAGCTGTCTACAGGCATTCTATAATGTTCCTGGGGGTCCAGGTACCAAACTTAACAAATGCACTTCCCCCGTATATGTTTGTATATAGTTAATGCCATCCTCCTGCATACTCTAAGTCATCTCTTGATCACTTTAATACCTAAAAATGCAAATGTTATAGAAATATTCTTATGTTTACTGTCCTTTAGAGAATAATGACAAGCAAAAGGTCTGCACGTGTCTGATATGGGCATAAATGTTAAGATATTTTCAACACAGCTTTGTTGCACCCACAGATGCAATGAAGGGCCACCATAGGACTATGTCAATTGGTAGTTCAGAAAGAGACTTTTAAAATAGGATGTCAGCATCAATAAAGAGATGGGCATGGCATTCCATGGTCACCGCACAGGCTAGCTACACAGAACAGCTTTACTTCTTTATAACTTCTTGTTAAGTTGTATGTCTGCTGGTTCATACTATATCTACCTTAAGAAGTAGAGATGATTTCTCAGGCCACCACATCTGCAGTGGAAACTTGCCTCTCTTCAAGCAAGAAGTTAGATGGATACTTAACCTATATTTTGTAGTAACAAATCTCAAAACCACGCTGGTTAAGCCCATGCTGAACTTAGCAGGGAACTAATCATTATTCATAATACCTACTTCTCTCTTATCCCACCTCTGACCATTTTCCCCAAACAGAATGTCAATTCTTTGAGAAAGTCCTAATAATCCACCACTTTTAACACAGTGCTGATAAAAAATTTACTGATTGATTTTAAATTCCTGAGGAGGATTTTCCTGGGCTTGTTTTAATGACCTCCCCACATACCTTCCTTGCGTTGGTCTTCTTCTCCCTGCCAAGGCTTCTCTGGACCCTAACACTCACTGACTATAATGGTTAACAAGTTCTTTTCCCTCTGGATTCATACACTTGTTGTCATCGGTGCTGTATAACTCAAGACTTAATCATACAACATTGAGAATTCTTGGTCTTCATTTTAAACATGTGTGGCTCAACTTCAGATAGACCATGAGCTGCTTCTCTTTGGGACCTACCTATTCACATATATCCATGAGCTGGAAAATTGATACGACTTTAACTACCTCCCTTAGATGTGAGGGACCATTTTCCTGACATCATTCTCTCCTGTCTGAGGATACTTCATGTCTGTGTCAAATACACTCTAAGTGGCAGCCCACTTCATTCTTACCCATCATCACCACTTACAGAACTGAGCTGAACTAAGCACCCTCCTATTGGTCAGCTTGCCACCACTGGGGAAAATTCTTGGCACTATAAATTAAGGGAGAAGGGCTTATGGTTTCAGAGGTCACAGTTCATGGTTTGCTGGTTCCAAGGCAGAAATATGATAGTAGAAGGAGCAGCTGAAACAAAACTGCTCACTTCCCAGTGGCCAGGAACCAGAGCAGTGGGATAATTCCAGGGGGAGATCTATTCCAAAGCACCCTCGCAGTGACTCACCTCCTCTGACCAGCCCAGGTTCAGAGAACATGCGTCTCTGGGCATCAGTAGATTGATCCACTGGTGATCACCTCTCCAGGAGTCTCACAATTCAGTCAAGTTGAGAATTAACACTAAAAAGCACAGGTCTAGTGCCCTGAGTGTCTCGTGGCTATCCTATTTGGAGCTGAAACTCTCTTCTTTCCATAAATTCTGTATTTCATAGTCTCAAAGAACGTGTCAAAGACATTTTTTATACCTATATGGAAGCTCTTCATTTTAGTTCGAAAAGAAGCATATACCACCTTGGGATATGTCACCTGAATATGAAGAACATTGTGGGTGGGAGGCAATTGGGGAGCAGATACAAGCAAAGACCCTGTTCTTGACCTGCAGCAAGTCATGCCTTTGTAAAGATGCCTGATCCCTCCCATCTCTTCCTGAAGGGATGGAAATTAATCACTGTAACTGACTTTAGCCCCTTCCCTGCATACAGGAAACACCAGATGAAATGTTGCTTTTCAGTTTCATCCCACTGACTTTCTTCCTATTCTGGTGAGCATTAATTACCCCAGCAGGGTCTCCCTCACCCTCAGCTATAGCAATTTTTCTCTGTGTGAGTTTTCCCAACATGTGTGGAATTAATCTCACCATCTCTCACCTCTGCCCACCTCAACACAACAGCACTAGATGAGCAGAACCCTTCCACAGAGCCCCTACCCCTCACTTCTAAGTTTTCATCATTCCAATTCTGGATGCAAATTCCTGAAGAAGCCACATCCACCCTTCAGATCCCACAGATTGCATGATCTTGACTGAGGAGGACAACATGATTATGGAGAGAAGGAATGTTGTAGGTACGTGGACAGCCAGAATTATGAGGCTACCTTAGAGCTGTAAATAGCCAATTACTCTCAATGTTTTTATATTATCTGGCCTTTTTCTGGCTAATAGGTAAAATACTGGGAATGCATCACTTAGTTTAGCACTTTTCTAGGCTCCAACAACTGTAAAGCTAAGAATGATTATAACATCTGAAAACTTAGAATATATTTTCCCACTCTGCTATAGTCTATCTACCTAATGCCTCCATCCATGTATTTGGTAAATACCTTCTTTTTTCTGTGGCTATAAAAGATCTTGTAACTTATGCCACACAGAGTGTGTCACTCAGAGTAACTTAAATTCATATTTCTATCCCATAGCCCCTCATATTTGGCTCAAAATAAACTATTTTCATTTTTACATTAAAGCAGAATCAATATTTTCCATCTACACAACTTATTGCTTTTGTTTGCAGCCCAAAGCATAGCAGTGCTCATTCATTCCCTCCTTTGCATTGCTGCATCCTGTAACATGTCTTCTTACCATGCCAGGTGCCTAGATTACTCTTCAAACTCCATTCTCTGTTTTCATATGACTGGTGTGGCTCTGTGTCCTGCCTGGCCCTTGATTCACACACCAGAAGAAATCATTTGGATTTAGACATGAGATCAGGCTGAAGGGCTTTAACATACATGGATCTTGGAAGAGAGGGTGAACGTAATTGCAAAGTTCATGTTACTGTTCTGGCACAGACTCAGAGATTGTTCCTGTCCTGCTCTCTGCATTATTCATATCTTCTCAGCTCCCTGCAAGCAGCTTTTTACAAGGTTAAGCTCAGTGATGCTCAGGGCTATGTGGTCGGCAATCGAAGGCACTGAGGCAGGACCATCATTCCACGGGGAATCAGTACATTTCCCCTAACAAGTGTCAGGACTCATCCACACTCGATCTCAGTATATTAAAAGTAGCTCGCCCCTCTTCCTACAGCCTTATAGTCTTACACTACAAAACCATATAAGCAGAGCATCACAGGCCTGAAGGAGCACAAGTGTGGCTCAGTAGGTCTCATCCCCTAGCACTTGAATGCAGAATTTGGAAGAAAGAGGTTGAAGCTAAAGGACAACAACTTTGTAAGTGGTACACTCAGGGCCAGAGAGGTGTCTTTACCTGGTGTCTGTCTCATAAAAGATTTTCTCAATTCCTTGAGGTGAGAAAATCAAATGTGTGTGCACGTCTTCTGTCTTTAGGCAACAGGCACAGTGAGAAACAGGCTCCGCTTCTCCAAATCAAAGGGGGGTGGAGCAGAGTACTAGAAACAAGGCAGTTGTGCAAGACCATGGCTGTAGGTAGGATGCAGGGACCTGGGCTATCTGCTCCTGCTGCACAAACACATAAGCAACTCAAGATAGGAAATCAGAATGGACCCTTTTGCTGAGGCTCACACCATATCTCCTCTGGGTCGCAATTCCTTCTTCTGTTAAATTAACACTGTAGTCCAAATGAGGAGTCCTACTCAGCTCTGACAACCTGCAGCTCCACCTCTGTCCTCTAGCACATGGTCTAGGAAGTAACTAGCAGTTCTCCATAGTTCCCCAAAGTTTCCATTCTGCCTCCAAGCAGATAGAAATATTAAATGAATCCTCCCTGTGTACAGAGATAAAGACGGGAGGGATCTTACTCAGCACTACACGGACATATCAAAAGGTACAAAAATGTAAGGAAATAACGTAGGTCTGCAGGTTCCCAGAGAGTTTAGTGCTTTTGAAGTCAAACTACATAATATTTTTGGGAAGAAGAAAATTAGAAAGTATGAAAAGATGAATGTCACTGCTTTATTTCAATCTTTCCCACAAAACCAACATCTGTAGAATATCCCAATGGGCTGGACAGGCAAGGGGATCAAGAAGTTCCAGGCACAGTTTCTGGCCTTGAGAGCAATTGTACTTGACATATTCACTTGTTTTATGAAGGCCTCGTGTGTGCCTCCCGGGCAGAGTGGCTTTAGCACAGAGGGTAGGACTGGCTGTGTGTCTGACCTCCAGCAGCTGTGGGAAAGACGTGGAGAATACATTCTCTGCCCCACCATTTCTCTTCTTCCCCGTCTCCATCCTGTGTCTCAGATTCAATAGCTCTTCCCCAGGCAAAGAAAATAACACACTCCAGAGTCTAGACAGTGGAAAGTTTGGCCTGTTGGATAAACTAAAAGGAGTTTTTATGGCCAGAGGATCAAGAGTAACAGAAGAGAGAGAAAGTAAAAAAAGATTAAAGTTGGAGAGGTGAGCAGGGCCAGGTGAGCAAGCCAAGCCATTGTGCTCTGCTTTGTATAATAAGATTATGCCAGCTATTGGGGTAGACCAGATGGCAGAGGAGGAGAACTCAGTAAGGAGTCTGAGATCATAGTGGCTTACATTACTGTGGAAATAGAAATGGATGAATGAAATATATATCCAAGTTTACTCAGAGGCTGGGTGGGGGAATAAAGAAATCAAATTGTTATGTTTCTTGGAGGATGTTGTTCAGGGAAAATCTGTGCATCTATAAAGTAATTATGAAGAGATTTATATTAGTTGGAGACAATAAGGCAGATGTCACAGAAAGGTAATGCATAATTCATTTCCAACTGCATGGTGACTATCGTAAGTGCTACCAGTTACCAAACACAGAAGCATCCAAGGATTGCCTCATGGGAGATTTACAAAGACTTGAATGAAGAATAGAGTAGGGATGACCTGAGAGGAGAGAGGATATTCTTCCAAAGCTGCTGAAAAGGCAAAGTGAAACAAAGGAGATGGTGACTAAATGCCTTTGACAAGAACATTGCATTGAGGCAGCAAGCAAAGGGGAGAGTAGGCGGAAATGCCTGGCAGTGTCTCCCCAGCTTGGAAAAAGAATGAGCTGTTGCTACTCAGGACCATCCAAGTAGCAACTCTGGAGACTCTTCTACCAACATTGTCTGCTCAGGCTTATGGGTATGTTGAGCTGCTCACCCTTCATCTGCCCAAGGCCATCTGAGGGAGCTGGAGAGTATTCAGAGGCAGAGTAGGACATTTTCCTGCCAGAGACTGTAAGTAATAGGCAGTATCCATGGACTGTCTTCCTCAAGGGCAGCAACATGTGCAGCTAGGGTAGCTTTGACATATTCGATGGCTAGAGTCCACTGAAATAGAAGGGATTGGCTGAACTCCTCTGTGCTCCCCAGCATCAGCACAGAGGCTCTCTTCTTGGACAGAGACTGGCATCATTGCTCTTCAATATGGTGCTTCTCCTTTCGGATGTGCTCACCAGGTGTTCAGGCATTGTGTGTCTGATGTACCTTCTATCTACTTAAGGCAAGGCCTGGGGACCAAGCCTGCTCATCCCTTATTTTGTATGGCTCAAAAGCTAAGAAGTTCTATTTATAGTTTAAACTATAGTTGGAAAAAAAATCCAAAGAAAAAAAGTATTTTATGACACATGAGCATTTCAGCACATGTAAATAAAGTTTTGTTGGATCTCAGCCACACTCACTCATTTACAAATGGTTGATGATTGCTTTCATGTTGCAAATGATATAACTGAGTACTTGTGACAATAACCATCTGGTTTCTAAGGCATAAGATATTTATTACTGGGCTCTCTATAGAAAAAGGTAGTCAACCTCTGTAGTAGGGGCAATAGAAAGCCCCAAAGAAATATACGAAGGTAAAAGAAAGTTTAAAAAAAGAAGTACCAATATTAGTATTCAAAATGTTTTCCTCATGTACATAGAAGACCTTGAAAACCAGGCTAACAAGTTTGGATTTGGTTTCATATTCACTAAGGAATTATATAAAGTGTTGGGTTGTTGAGCAGCCTCATAAAATGGTACTTTACAGATTCTAATTAGAGTTTATGCACAATTTATTTATCACCAAATCAGAAAGAGGATATTTTAAAATCCATCTACCAGATTGAGAAGGATGAATTTTGGATAATAAATATTAATAATAAATATTTGGGATCATGATTGTCACTAGGAACAGAAAAAAATTGTCTAGAAGAGATATGGGAACTATCCTACACATTTATGGGCATGGTGACTATATGAGGGCTGTTCTAGATCAAAGATGGGCAGCATGCTTCTCTATCCCTATACTGAAAGAATACATGCAATAGATTGCATGAATCTGACATCCTGTGATTCTTTTAGATCTTGCAACTTCTACCCAGGGTTCTTGACATGTTTGTTCTGGAGAAAACCAATGCCAGTACAGTCTAGCTACTCCTAGACTGCCACACAGTGAGGAAGCCCAAGATAGCCCCATGGAGAATTCAGGGCATACATTAGCCTCTTGTGTTCCTACCATCTCCACTTAGGTACCAGGTGCTTCAGAAAAAAAGTATTCAGGTCACTATAGCCCCAGCCACACCATGATTATAACTGAAAAGATCACAGGAGAAAATCACTTGGTTACAAGTATTGTGATCCACAGGAACTTGAGAGAAAAGAAAAAATTGATTTTAAATCAGTAAATTTGGGGGTTGTTTTTCACTTCACAGTAGATAATCTGAGCTGGGTGTAGTGACACATGCCTGTAATCCCAGCACTTCAGCACTTAGGAGGCTAAGGCAGAAGAATCACTATCAGTTTGAGACCAGCCTGAGCTGTAATGTGCATTCAGGGCCAGCCTAAATTGCATAATGAGATGCTTTTCAAAAAGAAAAAAAAAAAAGAATACTCTGATAACCAGAACAGATATATATATATATATATATATATATATATATATATATAACATTGTACATGTGCATTATTCTTCAATTAAAAATAAACAGATAAATACAAGCTGTAAAGATGTAGGTACAGGGAAGCCCAGTTCTCATCTTCCTAAGTTTATTGTAACTAGGAACTTATGAATGAACATAAATGAACTGGGACTGAATGCTTGTGCCTATAATTATGACAAGATTTGCTTTTAATGGCCTTCCAGTGAGATGAGAATTATTACTTTCTTTATAAAAACAAGTAAGATAAACTTAAGAGATTTACTCAAGGTCACATATATAAAAAGTTTCAGATTTCGAATTTACACCTGAATTGTTTATCTTGGAAGCCTTTGCTCTTTTCATGGTTCTATGTGGTACTATGTGAACTTTCTTACGATTGTAGCAGGTTCTTTTTTATTTCAAATGGTTCCTAGTTCTAATTATGCTGAAGGATTAATTCAGTCAGGATGAGCATGAAAACACAAACCAGTAACCAGTTCTGGAACTTAAGGTATCGCAACAAGAAAGCAATCTTCCTCTTTCCTGGGGTCATGCATTATGCCTGACCGCTGGTGCTCCATTCCAGAGGCATAATCATCCTGGCATGTCAGCGCTGCTGCTTTCCAGGAAGGTTGTTCTCAGGAGGGAAAACCCAAGAGGGGTTCGATTTCCTGCCTAATTCAGAGCTTCTCATCTCCTCCTCACTCAAGCATCATCTGTAGCTGTGGGGCACTAGAGAATCCAATCACGGAAGACAAGGAGTGGGAGATAGGTGATGGTGAAGGATGCTTCAACCTAGGTCCTGTGCCTGTGCAGTTCACACCAGGGTCTGCACGCCCAGGGGAATCTAGTGCCTTGCATGGTATGTTACATCAACTTGAGAAGTGTACAAGCTTAACTAACTCAGCAATTCTACAAGGTAGGGTGTAGAGGATATGCCCTAACCACTCTAAGAAGTTGCTCATTGTGTCAACTTGAGAAGTTTGGAAGTTTAACTGAGTGATTCAGCAGGGGCCGTGGTCCTCACATTATAAACATCCTGAGTTTGTGGAAGAGGTCCCCATGGAGATGATGTGAGTGCTACACCCACCTGAGAACAAGGAGCCTGTGTGCAATGTAAGGGGGGAGGAGAGGCTTGTTATCCCCTTTCCTGCTGTTGTTGCATTTTCTGTCTCCTGCCCCCTTGACCTGTGACTCCACGTGCCATACCATCCTGCCTTGGAGCCAGCTGATAACGGACTGAAACCTCTACAAACTGTGAGCTAGATAAACCTTTCCTTCCTTAACTTTGGGCATCAGGTATTTTGTCTCAGCAAGAAAAGAAAAGTAACTGAGGCAAGGCAGAGTGATGCAGAGAGGCTGGAAATATACGTGAAGTTTCACTTACGGGACCGCTGCTCACCTCCTCTTGTACCACTCGGTTCCTAATAAACCCAGGGCTTGGAACCCCTAATCCACAGCCTTCCCTGCTACTGCTCTCATTCCCTATATTTTTCCTCCATTGAATGAGATAAAAGATGGACTAAATAGAGATTTGTGGGAAAAGAGGAAAGTGGCTCCTCTGTAGGAGCTGTGACATCAGCAGAGGAGGCAGTCTAGCATTGGCTTTCTGGTAGACCATGGTCATGGATCTTTGGAAGTCTCTAAGCAATCTCCCCTGTCATGCAGCTCACTGACATGGACAGTAGGCTCTCTTTGGGACATCCTGTGACTCGTGTCAGATCATTTTCCTCTTCTTGGCTCTCCTGCCTTTGCACCTCCCAAGGAGCTCTCACAATCTCTGCCATACCCTTGGACAAGGCCTCGGTATCTTCTTGTGCTTGAGAAACTCCCATGGTTCTGTCATTGGAAAGAACTGGGGAGAAAAATGGCAGCATACTGTAGGAATAAGAAAGAACCAAGCAAACTAGTATAGGTCTAGGTTAGGGTTGAGGACAGCAGCCTGAGTAGAGCACATTGAGACACTAAGAGGAATGGTAGAAGTGGTGACCAACTGCGTGGGAATCATATTCAGGGAATGGCAAGGCTTACAAGTGACTTATACATATCCTAAAACAACAGGTATTTGAAGAGATTCAAACAGAAATGAATTTGAGGGCCCAGTTGGCACCTCAAGAATGGTGTCCCTGTAACACCCACACTGAATCTCTGTCTCTCTTTCATCCTGATCAGCCTCCTGTATTCATCTACTTACTTGTGATGTCCTGAAGTCTATCACAGAAAAAGGATGGAATAGACATGGTTGATCTGCCCTTTGAGAGGACAGAGCAGAAATCTTGGCACTCAGGTACTGGGAGGATGCTGGGTTCTGTGCATGAACTCATCTAGAGGAAGATCCACCCTCCAAGGCACCAACATCTCTGTATTTTTCTTCTTCCTTCCATGCTGGACCTTGGGGCCCTTCTGCCCATCCTTTTGCAATACTTATAATCATACTAAAATTGTTAGCAGCATTGTCTGATTGCTATAAAATACTCTTTATCCTAACATTTTTTCTGATCAGATGTAGGAGTTTCCTTGACTCAGAATCTTTAGCCTGGACCAAATCCTACCTGAAGTCCAGGTCCAAGTAAGTCATCCACCAAATCACTTAGGTGGTCCACTGTTGTTGGACCTAGAGTCAAAAAGGAAAGAAGGAATGAAGAAAGGAAGGGGAGAAGAAAGGAAGGAAGGTAGGAGGGAGGGAAGAAAAGAGGGATGGATGGAAGGAAAGAAAGGAGGGAGGGAGGAAGAAAGGGGAAAGGGAAAGGAAGGGAAGGAAAACGAAGGGGCAAAAATAAATGAAAGGAGGAAGAGTGGAATAAAGAAGGAAACATGGGGGCCTGCAAGATAGTTCAGCGGTCTAAAGCACCCACTTAGGCAAGCTTAGGCAAGTGCAGAGACCACAGTTTCAATCCCCAGCACCTCATGCCATGCTGGCCCCAACCCCAAGGCAGGCTAAACAGGACAGAAGCCAGGCATAGTGGCACATGCCTGTAATCCCTGCACTGGGGAGGCTGAAAATAGGAAGATCACCACAAATCCAAGTGGCATAGTGAGACCCTGCAACAACCAAATACATTAAAAAAGAAGAAGAAAATATGTTGACTTGTGACCTGCAAAGTCTATTAAAGAGTACAGAGAAAGATTAAAAAAAAATTTTTGGGAAGTTTTATATTCAAGATACTTTTTTAAGAAAGAAGGCAGACTTCAGTTATAAATACATGTTGTGTGTAATGCATCTTTCCTTGGCCACCAGAAATAAATGAGGCCTTCTATAATGAGGGGTGGGTGGGGGGTGGGGGTGGGGGGTGGCAAATGATACAAGTGTACAAGTGCCAAGCATTTGAACAAATTCTAAAGCCATTGGCTTTGCCGACATTGAGGACATTTATTTTCTCTATGCATTTTTTGGCTGAGTTAATCCCAAGTGCAAAGAATGACTTAATTTACAACTAAAAAAAATGTAAAAACTTCTCGTTGGGAAGATCTCCCTATGGAGCAAAATCACATTCTGCTAAGGATGTTCATAGACTCCCCCCAGGGCCCTCTGAAATCTTTAGCAGCATTCTGTACTATCAAATACTTATTAAGCAGACTTTCTCTTTAAGGGCTATTTCTAGATATGATTCCATCCAATTATGTTTTAGAAGAGTATTAGATCTGCCCCAGTCTCAGTATTTTTTTTTTGTTGGTCCCTTAGTGGAGTAAGTGTATTGGGAAATAATATTGATTTATCCAAATGGATTTGTTTTGCAAGGTGAAAATAATCCTGTAATATTGCTGTGTAAATATGGATGAGCAATTGACCATATAATTAACTTCCCATCCCTTGTGCTGCATCTAGTTTGTGACTTGGTGCATCTTCCAGTAAATCCTCATTACAGCTCAGCACGTTATCTGGTAAGCAATGAATTCTCACCGTGGTCCTTTCCTATTTCCCTCAGCATCAGACAGTCCCAAGGAGATAAACGTGCTGGAGGAGGACATGTCTGTCTCTAAAGAGCCAGGACACTACTGCACTACCTTCCCGACCATGTGGTGGCTTTTTGTCCTCCTAGTCACTTCAAAGATGTCAAAAAATCTCCTCTCCATTGTCTTTCCTGCCCAACCATCATACTGATGCACCGGCCGTGTACCAGTGACACCTTTTCCACCCCAGATGGAGGGGAATGAAGCAGAAATGGTCTCTGCTCTGGAGCCAGATAGATCTGAATTGGAACTTTGAACTACTACATTTTGCACTACTACTCTGACCTTAGGCAGCTATGAGGGTCCCATGGTGATAAGGGGTTAATTCCAGTGATTCTTAATACTTCTGATGGGATGCAGCTTTTCCTCTACTCATGAGGTTACATGTAATCATTTGGTTTGGGGTAGGGCTGACCATAGTTAATTATTTCTCCATTTTAGTGAAAACATACTTCATGAAGGGACACATGGGGAGTAAAATATGAACATGGCATTGGTCTCAGGGCTGCAACAGATACCAGGATCCACGTTGTCTCATCCAAAATGGTGCATTACTTCAGCATTATGTGCACCTTCGCATACTTTAGATCATCTCTAGATGACTTATAACACCTGGTACAATGTAAATGCTATGGAAGTAGTTGTCTAACTATATTGTTTAAGTAATTACAATAAGGAATACAGACCCTCGTTTGTGTGCTGTAGGTGCAACTTTTTCAAATATTTTTGACCTGCAGTAGATTGAATCTGAGGGTGAAGAACTCATAGATAGGGAGGCTGATGATTTACCAATATCTCATTGTTCCTCAAACTTTCAATCAAGTTTTAGAATCCATTATTAACTTTAACAAATTTATCATGAATTTGATGATTTTTCTTTCTTTCATGTCTTTTCCATTCATTAGGCCCTCTGTGTGTGTTTGTTTATTACCTTAATAGATTCATGGATTCTGATTTTACCCGGGTGGATGCTCTCATGGTTCCACAGTCAGCCCAGAAGAATTCCAGTAAGCTGGTTCCTGTGTCTTTTTATGTGACCTTCTGGCTTTCTAATAATCTTTACGCACTCTTGAACAATATGATGTTCTGAGTTCTTGCTTTACTCTTACTGTCCCAGACAGGAATCATACAGCACTTTCTGTCAAGGTCTCTCATTCAGTATTACCAAGGACAAAGTATTACCAGACGCTCCCTGCCCTTCACTGACCTCCCTCCCACTCCTGAAGCTAGGAACGCATCTCTTTATGAGCTCTGCATTGCCTTGATGGCTTTTCCCAAAAGGGCAGTCTAGCTCAGTCCTGTGTGGAGCAGGCAGCTCAAGTATCATCAGAATGCAGCCACTGGTTAGCAAGGCCCAAGCCTACCTTCCTGGTTAGCAAGGCCCAAGCCTACCTTCCTCATCTCAGAAATGGAACAAGAACCAGTTTGTGGTGCTGCTGATGATAATAGAGATGACATCTTTGAAGTACTGAGACCCAGCCTTTACCTTAAAAGGGCCTTTGCATCCCCTGAAGAAATCCTTAGAGGCCAAACTATATAGCTGTATATTTAAATGAGTTTCTCTTCTCACAGGCAAATCTAGCTGTGTATAAACATGATGTTTTGTTTTTGTTTTTGTTTTGTTTTTTTACTTTTGCTTTTTTTCAGTACTGAGGATTGAACCCTTAGCATGGAGCTATAGTCCTAGCCCTATTATTTTGATTTTAAAAGAAAGTCTCACTAAGTTGCTAAGTTGCCCAAACTATGCTCAAACTTGTAAGCTCTTGCTTCAGCTTCTCAGAGTGCTGGGATTATAGGTGCATGCCGCCATGCTGGCTCTAAGAGCTTTTAAATCTTATTAATTATACGAAATATTTGTTTATCCAAAAACCAGGAGTCAGCCAACCTTCACACAAGTCCCACCAGTGGCTCATAGGTCAGTGATGACCTTCACTCTTTGTCCCTTTAGTCATTTGTAGTCTGATGTTACAGTGCGATAAACTGGACCCTGTTGACATTCAGGCTCCTTGCTAGAAAACACTGGCATATTTACCATCCCAAATCCTCAAGTTCCAGTGTGGAAACTCAAGGTAGCATAATTCCTTTTTGAGATTTCAATCATATAAAACAATACCTACTCCAAATGACACCTCAATAATATCTCACTAAGTTGCAGATTTACCCAGGCAGGGCTCAGACTTGTGATCATCCTGCCTCAACCTACCAGTGTTGTGATTACAACCATCAACCCCAAATGCTTGGCTTCCTTGGTGCCTTCTGAGCCCATCAGGCTGTTAGTTCCTCATCACTTCCTGATGTAAGAACACTTGCAGCTGTAGGTGTCAATGAGCAGTACTCTTGAAAGAACCCAGGGATTATAGAGAGAACTTCCTGGTCCTTGTCTCAGTCCAGGAAATTTATATTTGTAATCTGATGGATAAATTACTGTAATCCCATCAAACTAATTCCAATCTACTACACTGTCATGGTTACTCTTCTTTCATTGGTGGGACAAAATACCCAACATCCAGAATTAAGGAAGGAAAGGCTTATTTAACTCCCAGTGGAAGTTTCAGGTTTCTGGGGAAACATGCCTGCTTTCTTCAAAGACTACCACCAGCACCTCAGCTAAATTGATATGGTTGCTTAAAGCCAAATGAAGGGATAAGGAAATGATCTAATGGAGGTTTCAGTGCATACTCTGCTGGCTCCAATGCAGACTGGCACATGGCAGAGAATAGCAATTTATGGCGGTGGCAAACAGCCAAAAGCACTAGTAAAAGCGGGGAGTAACAACATCATCGACAACAACAAAGACAAAGTCTGTCTCCCTTATATTGCATTCAGGCTATCCACCCCAGGCAGGGTGCAGCACTCACACATGCAATCCCGGCATTGGTTCATGAATTAATCACAACCTCTAGAAATGCATCCCATAACTACATGAAGTTTTTTGGGGGACAACTATACACAAGCCATAACACATACCCAATGCAACCCACAGCAAGAATAAAGACACTGTGGCATATTTGTAGTTATGGGGAGCCAAAGGGTTATAAGTGCAGGCAAGATGGTGGCTATCCAGAACAAAGGCCTCAACCCAAGGCCAAACTCAGGTTTTATTCATTCAGGAAAAAAGGAATGGTTTAAGGATGAATGACAGCGAGAATGGCAGGAAGTAGGTGAGTGCCATGAACTGGGATAGGTAGGAGGTCTGCATTCACCTCTGCAATATGCAAAGAGGATATGCAGAAGGAGTAATCTGCATTATACAATTGAGATAGCATTTAATGTTTTGAGTCAGTGCTTCAGCTCAGATATTTAATCATTCAAGCCCCAGGAAGTTATAGTGTCTATCTCAAGGCTCAGTCTCAGCTGACAGGGTAGAGTCCTGGCTCTTTATCCCATCTTGACCCTGCTCACACTAGTGAACAGCAGGTGGTGGTTTCTGGGAAAACATACCTGCTGTCTTCAAGTCTACTACCAGAATCTCAGCTAAACCGATATGATTGGTTGAAGCCAATTGAAGGGATAAAGAAAAGATCGAGCCAGCTTGTACACATCTATACAAGGAAATTGGGTCAGGCTCAGCCAAAATGAAAACAATGCTCTTCTTTTAAGAAGAGTCACCCAGGTGGTCTCCACAAGAGACCTCACCAGGGCCTGCTTGAATGGGGCTGGGCCATGACTGGCAGAGTTTTCTATAAAAACAAGAGAAGAAGAAACCAGTCCTGCCATAGGAAGTTGTCATTCTTGTCTTTCAGCAGCACTTCCAGTAAGAACACTTGAAGAGTCTGAGACTTGGAATAAAAAAGGCTGCTGTCAGCCAGAGGTGCTATGCAGAGAAGAGACTGAGTTAGTGGTTATACTCAAGACTATTTAGAATTTTAGGCTCCAAAACTATAGATTAAGTCCACTTTTTCATTATAAGTTATCTAGCCTTGGGTCTTTTGTTATAGTCACACAAAATAGACTAAGATAGTCAAAATCAAAGAGAATCTCAGAGAAAAGCCAGGGAGAAAATATATAGCATAGCATGTGGTTGGATCCTGACCTATGGCCCAGTCACCCCTGCAGCCTTCCCTGGGTAAATAATGGACTCATAAAGAGAAAATATTCTTCTGGCAACACTTATCATCTCCTAGAGGACGAAAGTTAAGGTCTGTTTTACTCTTCATGTTTGGATCCTTAGCTTAATTATTTAATGAGCTGCCTGCCTGATAGTTTGCAGTAGCTAAGTTTAGCAGCCTGATCCACTTACAGTTTGCTTTAGTTGGGTTGGTTCTCAGGATCTCTTTTGTCCACAAGCTGGTTTTCTTTGCCTACATGATAAAGAGATGTCCTCAGCCATCCTGGGCACTCGTTTCTCCAATCATCTGCACCAAAAGTACATTCACCTTCTTTAGTATGTATGGTTCTATTGACCAGTTAAAAAAATACTTGTATAGGTACAGGACGTTTCCTTACAAAGTATGTACTTGCTCAGAAACTTAATATCAAGAAAATTGGAAAGCTTGATTCTTGAGTGTTTATCAGCTCTTGAGTCACATTCAGGCTGTCTGCCCCAGGCTGGGAGTAGTACTCATACCCATAATCCCAGTAACACTCACATCCATAATCCGAGTGAATCATGAATTAATAGCAAACTCTAGAAGTGTACCCCATGACTGCATGAGGCTTTGGAGGGATAGCTAGACACAAACCATAACACTGAGGAAGCAATCATTTACATTCAAAGTTATGAAAAGATATGGACTTCCACTTGCCATCATGTTGGTTATTTTCAATTTTATGGGGTTTTTGTTGTTGTTCACTTTTTTTCTACTTGGTATTGCAATTATCATGTGTCAATGAAAAGCAAGAAAAAAATATATATATATATATATATTTGTATCAGTTGTATTATATCTTATATACTTTTATTATTAGTGCATATCAAAAGTAAAATTGTGCTTAGCATGAGCATATTTGTACATGAATACAGCATTGCCAATCTATCTAAAGTGCTATTGTGTCTATAAATAACAATAAGCAATTGAGCCTCCTAGAAGGTGTGAAACACAGAGTTCATTATTTCAGAGAGTTTGCTCAACCCTGACACTTTGATGAAGAACCTGGGTCAGACAAAGGAATCCCTCTAACTTTTGTCCATTGGTTGGCACAACCCCTCAGTCAATGGGCCCTTTTGCTAATTCCTCTTCACTCCTAAAATTTCCCATTCAGGTGTTTTTGAGCTGGCACAACAAAAGTATAGTAAAATAATTCTTTCAGACAAGTTTAGAGAGAAGTTTTCCCAGAAGACAGGATTCTGGCTGTGAGTCACATAAAGTGTGTGCTTTGTCAATAACACAGAGAGCAAAGGCATGAATGAATTTTATTTCATTGGACAAGTCCTTCAGAATACAGATAAGGCTGGGCAAGCAGCTAAACTCTTAAATAAATGTTTTAGCACTATCTAGAAGGGAAGACTGCAATTGATTCCAATCTTTTCTGACAGAAAATCAGTTCTTTTAAAACTCCTGGGGCAACAAACAGTAACAAAAAGGTCTTGTTTCTAATAAAAGTTGTAAAGGGCTTCAAAATAAAACCTTGTCAAGGGGAAGCTACAGGCCACAATTAGCATGCACGTAATTTCTCAAGGTGTCTTCCTTCCTTGTCTCTTTCTGTTTAATAAAAAGAAACAAGAGTTTACTATGATTTGTAAATTCATGAAATGATACTTTCTAATTCTACTTTGTGGCTTTCAATACTTTCAAAGAGACAGAATGTGATATTTTAATGCCAAACAAGGCTGGATAGAACTGCAAAGATGGTATTAATGTCACTGTCATGAATGGTGCTGAGTTGGTTAAGATAGGAAGGGATTTTATGTAAGCAGCTTAATTCTTGTCAAGATCTATGTATAATCAAAGTGTTAGACTTGTGGACATCACACTAGCCTAGTGGTTCTCAAGCTCCGCCAAGTATGTATCAGAACCCTTGTAGAACTTGATGAAACACAGGCTGTTAGTCCTGTTCTTCTCTAATCAGGCCCCAGAGTTAGTAGGGCTGGGTGGGGCCTGAGAATTTGCTTTTCTTAGAGAGCTCTGGGCCATTCTGAAGCTGTTGAGAAGCACTTTCAGCATTAAGAATCACAAACTTATTTCACTTAAAAAGGATAAGAATTTACCACCTTAAGTGATAACCCAAGGCAAGATAATATGTCACTTAGTTAGCAACTTCTATATTAGATTGTTCTCTTTTTCTCTGTAATATATAATTATCTATCTTAGAGAATGTTTGGTAATAATGTCAGCTTACCAGTCCTACCTGTCTCTCAACCCAGTCTGTACACCCCGAGGACATATAGCTCTGATCTCTAGTTCTGGCCCTGTCTCAGCTCTGCCCAAACATCCTCAGTGGCCAGGCATGTCTTAGAGAATGAGATGAAGACTCCCACACATGATGCTTGATGTGTCTTCTTCCAAACTTCCCTGGCTTCAGCTTCCCACCACATCACACTATTTGCCAAGCTTCTTCCAGACTCAAGGCCAAGGTGTCGCTCAGCACACAGTTATCCTCTCCAAGCCCCACTTTCTGAGTAAGTAGCCAGAAGGTGAAGAATTATCCTCCTTGCCTACAAGTTGTGAAGGGGAAACTGAGGCTTGAAACACAACCACATTTTGTCACAAAGGTCTGATACACAGAACAAATAAAACTATACTAAACACAAAGCAAAATACTTATCCCAGCCTTTCTGAACTTAGATTCTTTGGTGGGGTTTTCATTGACATCTATATGTTCCAAAATATTCTGCCAACAAGCTGTCGCAGTAGCAAGCCTATTTGTAAGCCATATTCTGACTAGAGAGCTGATGGCCTTACTCCCCTAACATCCTCCCTTCTGAGATGCCTTGTAGTCCCCTGTATGTGCTGACCCCATTGCTGTGGCAAGTCAAAAATGTACCTCTGTTCAACTACCAGGTTGTTCCCAGTGGCCTTTGGCTGTTGGCCAATAGCAGTAGATAGGGCACTTTTGTGTAGATTAAGTAGACTAATGCAGAGGCATGACTGTTACAGTGGAATGGGAAAGTGATTAATGAGAGGAATCAGGGTGGCCCAATTAGTGGCTGAAACTTTTTTCGATAGCATAGAGTGATGTTGTCAGGTCTGGAATTTTGTTGTGGCTTGGGGTTTTTGCAAGGGGAACAATATAATACAGGACACATTTTATAATAGTATTTTATAATGAATCACCCAAGAATCAAAAATGCAAGAAATCTGTCCACACACATAACACTAATGACTCCAGATGAGAGCTTACATCCTTACATCCTGCATGAGTCCAGCTGAAAACCTAGAGCTCATAAGAATGCTTCCCACAAGTCCAGCTGGAGGCCTAGAGCTCACAACAAAGTCTCATGCAGGTCTGCTTCACAGATCTGTGCTGGAAAGGCCCAAAGGTCAGTGATATAAGCTAGGAAGTCTATGTCAGCAGGATGAAGGATCTGAACTAACAGGCTGAGGGATCTGAACTGGAGCTAGGAAGGTAAAAACCAGTGCTCCCCCAAAAGTGTCACAGCCATTCTCATCAAGAGTGGGGTCCTGGGGCCAGGGAGATAGTTCAGTAGAATAAGTGCTTGCCTGGCAAGTGCAAGGGCCTGAG
>NDGN011518109.1:1519-31051 GCA_002564285.1 Tympanoctomys barrerae | reverse complement strand
AAGAGAGAGAGAGAGAGAGAGAGAGAGAGAGAGAGAGAGAGAGATTGAGAAAGAATGAATTTCTCATGGCAAGTATTTTAGTCTGAGGAATCAACTCACATAACTTTACCACCTCCCCAACTCCTGGAGATTGAACCCAATATACAATAGTCTACCGATGAGCTCCATCTCCATCCCCTTGTTTCAGCTTTTTTAGACACAGTGATTTGCGTTAATGCTTTGGCTACCCACTGGTATAGAGCACATTTACATAAGCAGTTGTTGGAGTAAATAGAATGGAGGATAAAGCACAGAGAACTAAAGCCACAGAGACTCCCCATACCTCTGGAAATAATAACAGCCAACTCCAGAATAGAAGCTCACTGGGGCCTTTCTTTGTGGTTGACCTTGCTGTCACTTCCCATCCATGAATTCACAGATGAAAACACCATATCTGAGAGGTGAAGTAACATCCCCAGTTAGGAGCAAAAGAGACAGGTTTGTCTCAGAGCCTGTACTGTAACCCCTGCTCCTGCCATTCCTCACATCTTTCAAGTTAGCTCTTCATGTTTTGGGTCTTCACATTTCATTTTCAAAGAAAAATTTTAAAAAAGCAACTCCAGCTTGAATGACTGGGCAGTGGTTTGATGCTGGCATCATGAGAGACATGGCTGCGATCTGGACACCTGGTAAAGAACAACCATCGTGTCCAGTGCAGGGAAGGAGATGGTGTTGGAACCAGAGCTTCTGAGACAAATAGGGTTCCCATAGGAACAAATGAGACAGCAATGCAGTTCATAGAAGTTTATGATCAGATGAGCCTGAGGCCAATTTAAAATGATAGGAGCTGAACTTTAGGAAGTGTGTATCTGATAGAGGTATTTAGAAGAGAATCTAGTAAGTCAAGCCTTATGAAAGCATACCATCATATTATGCGCCAGAACAATTATAAGGACCACAGTAAATGGGGAAGAAAGTATATTATTATTATTGATTTGAGGAATGTATTGGTCTCCTGACTGTTGCTATAATAAATATTGGAAGCTGATAGTCTATACAAAAAAAAGTTGATTCATCTCATATTTTTGGAGGTTGCCAATCATGCTGCTGACTCTGGAGAGGACCCTGTGTGGCTGTGTCACACCATGGTGGATGACCACACAATGGGAACATATATGGTAGGGAGAGATCATATTATGAGACAGGAAATAAGGAAGGGGGAGTGGCCCATCCTGCTCCTGAATAAGGATTCACTCTTGTGAGAAGGTTCCATGAAAACTACATCGATCCCTTCTGAGACAAGTTCCCCCAAATGATGTAATTAATTGTGTGAAGGCCCTCCTCCTGTAGGATCTTCTGTCTCCTGATACTGCCACACTGGGACGAAAGGTTCTAACACATGAATCTTTATAAAGGGACATATTAAGCCATATCTAAGCCATAGCAAGGGAATAAGTTCACTAAGAGGAGTTAGGATGGTGGACCTCTTAACTAGCATTTGTCTCCTCAGATGGCTACTCAGAGCTTCACAGATTGTCTGTGTTTCTCATTAAATGCACCAGGTATTTTCTCTTAGTCATGATCACTGGGCTTCTCTCGCCCTGGCATCAGTTTCTGTTAGTTCAAGATGTATATAGGCTACACCCTGGCTAGAGTAGACTCTAACTTCACTTATCACAACCTGTCACTGCTTGTGTGGGCTCAGGCTTCTTTTCTCCTGTCCGAAATACCAGACTGGGTGTCTGACCCCTGATTCATTCTGTACTTTGGCAGTGGTATGCCCTGTGGTTTGTGAAAGTTGGCCAGCTCCTTTAACCACCCACCTTGTCTCCCTCTTGAGGTTTTTGTTTTTGCTTTTGTTTTCTGCCTGTTGAGATCCTGTGCATTACTTCATGTACCCACTCTTTCCCTGGTCCTCTAGAATAAGTATATTCCATAACTCAGCTTTGTCTGCATAGCATGGAATCCTTTCTCCTCTGCTAAGCTGAGGTTTATAGCTTGGCCATGGAGTTGCACATCTTCTACATCTCTCTGTGAGCCTGATCTGTTTCTGCCTCTTGTCTTAATACTTACTGTTTTCTTGTCTGTCCTCCCCTCCATGTAGCCCTCGTGGTCATGGTAGCAAATTTTGACTGTTGTCATCAGAGCTGCAAGTCCTGAGACTGCATTTCAGGAATGTCTTGGTTTGGATCTTAATTACAGTCTGATGACTATCCTGAAAGCAACCCCATAGTTCATCTTCATGGCCATTGGAAGCCTTTATGTCCAGGGTAGTATAGAAGGGGGTTCTCAGGCTAGACTGTTAGTGAAGTGCTTTGACACACTTCCACCCTCCCTTCACCCCAAGCAGTGGTTTGGAGCGCACAGATTGGTGGTTTTTTTGTAATTGTAATATAGAGTGGTGATGACTTCACTGGAAAGCTGTCTTGCTGAGAAATACATTGTAGAAGTTTCAGGATTATCTAGGACTTCTCACTGACATTGTTTTTCTGTCCTCTCAGTCTCTGCCCAGCTGTAGAATGTAGTTAGAAAGTATTCTATGCTATAGGTTTTGTAAGAGATGTTAACTAGAAATCAGTGGGAATTACAATTTAGGTGTGACAGCAAACAGGTGGGAAGACCTAGGCCAAATCGTGGTTCTCCAGCTTCCTAACTGCAGGACCCATAGGAGACCCTTTCTGCTTTGCCTCATCTCTTACCTTTGGCATGGCAGGAAAAACACATTTTGTGGGGCTGATGCAAGGTTTAAATGAGAGCAGATTTCTGCAGATGTCTCTTAAGTGTAGTCTATGTGAATACTTTAATGGGTCTGCCCATGATATGTGATTTGAACCCCCGAATCCTGTATCTTGAAGATGATTAAGGTATATTTTAGAATCTCTCAGATATAGGTGAGGAAACTTAAAGAATTTAACAGCTTTCTTTATAGCTGCCCATACCTTCCAAATTTTAATCTAGTGTTCATTAGCACTTAACCAAATGCATCTTTTACAAATGCAAACATAGCTGGGTGCGGTGGTGTACACCTGTGATCCCAGCACGAGGGAGGGTGAGACAGGAGAATTGCCTTGAGTTCAAAGCCAATGTGGGCTGCATAGTCAGTTCAAGGCCAGCTTGAACTATAAAGCAAGACCTTGTTGAAAAGAAAAAAAAAAGGAAGGAAGGAAGGAAGGAAGGAAGGAAGGGCCAGCGAGGTAGCTCAGAGGACTAAGTACCTACTTAGGTAAATGCAGAGACCGGAGTTCAATTCCCAGTACCGCATGCTGCACCAACTGCCCCTAGGGCACACTGAGCCAGCCACTGAGACCAGGTATGATGGTGCACCCTGTGATCCCAGTGCTGGAGAGGCTGAAAATAGGAGGATCACTACGAGTCTGAGCTGTGTAGTGAGACCTTATACCAAGTACATTTAAAAAAAAGAAAGAAAAAAGAGAAAAGAAAAACAAAACAAAGGAACCAAATGTAAACATAGTGTCACAGAAGCCATCTCAACAACCCAACCATTGTAGAGTTCAGTGGGCTTTTCACTTCACTGGGTGATTAATAAGGGACAATGTACAAGATAATAGGACTAAAGAGGGGAATGCATGAAGGATGGAATCATTTAAAAGAACCATTTCTTGAGAGTCTACCTCAATGAATAACGCAAGTGAAACTCTCTTATAACCAGAACAGTTCAAAATAATATGCAGATGGATATGGACTGTCTCTTTGCATCCAGTGACTCAGGAAGTAGAAGCTACTGTATTGGACTCAGTGGGTAGACTTATAGGCTGGGGAGATGCCGGAACTGGGAAGGATATAACATTAAGCCTTCAGGAGCCACTGATGAATACAAGGCCTGCTCACTCCTCTTAGTGTGTATAAATATATAGAAAAACTCACACACCATAAAAAATAGCACAAGTAGAATTAAAAAAAAACTCATGGGGAAAATATTAATCTGAGAACAATTGTATCTGAGAAAACCTTTGAGTATGCCTTCATAGCTAGTTGGCAACCAGCACAAGTTCTGCATTTTATTAGACTCCTAACTGTGCATAGAACACTGATCTTATTTGAGAGGCATTTCATAAACACTGACGTGCAGCACAGACCCATGAGGAGCTATAGAACCTCCTTTGGGAGCCCAAAGTCCCCTACCCTCTGGAGTTACAATGGAGGCCATGGATAGGACCCGTTCCTGAGGAGGGGGGTGTCTGATTATTTTTTTATTTTTCCTTTGGGAGATCTTGCTTTGTGCCCAGAGACCTGGAAAGGAGTCTGGGAAGAGTTGCTTCTCATGCAGAATTCACTTGGTCTTTCCTGACAGAAGGCTGCGGCTTGCACTAGCTGTGTGCAACATGTCCATCCCATCTCCTTCGCTAACCTGTCTCTTCCCATCTCTTACCAGTTTATGAATTCTGCAATTCTTCCACTGAACTAGGTTCTTTTCTTCTTCTCATTGACTTCCTTAACTAAGTGCTTTTAGAGTGTTGCTGGGATCATCTGGTCTACCTCCTCCCTCCTTACTAATCTCAGTCTACCATGAAGAGGGACAGCCAAATAGCTCAGTCAATTAAAGCACCTGCAAGCAGTTTCAGAGGCAGGGGGTTCAATCCTTGGGCCTGCTGTGCTGGACCTGCCTCCGGGGCATGCTGAGACAGCAATTGAGATGGAGCATAGTGGCACACACTCTTGGGAGGCTGTAAACAGGCAGATCACTAGGAGTCTGATCTAGTAGTGAGACCATGAACACCCTGTAGACCCTTCCCTAAAATAAAAATAAAAAAATCCACCATGAAGGAAAAATGTCTTAGGTAACAGGAGGATACCTCAGCTTTCTGGTGGAGTTTGCTCTTAAGGGAAGTTCCTCTGTGTTCGTTTCTGCATTTGGGCTTCATATGAGATTGCTCAGACCCATTGAGAAGTCTGTGCTGTACAGGAAGCCAGAGAGACATAAAAGGGGGCCAAATCTAGCACTGAAAATGAGGAAAATGGGGAAGAAGCAGCAAAGAGGAAATTTGAGACTGCTGACCACATTCTAAGGGTGCTCAACACCAAATCTGTAGCTTGTGTAGAGTCCAGGGAGGGCTGATCCTGCACGAGGAAAACAGAAAGGGACGGAGCAGTGCGTATCCAGACTGGAGCAGGAATACAACATGAGAAAGACATTTGCTGCCTGGGGAGCTTTTACTGAGTGTAGTCCTGCACCCCACCCCCTGCAGATCATTTCATACCACAAGATGGTAACCAGTCTGCTCTGTTCATTTGGTTGAGGCGTACATTGTAATGTTTTTTGAAATGTTTCCCATACGCGTCCCCCTGCCATGTGCCCTCCTTGTACATTCTAAAAAGGTTGCAAAGACCTAAGTCTCCTCCTGGGTTCTTAGCTGATTGGAGCTGCGTGCTGATTTGAGTCAGATGCAGCCAGGAAGCTCTCTTTCCATCTTTAAAACAAGAAATGTCTCTTTCCAAGAAGAGCGCACTACAGCGTTCTTTGTGTGTTGCTAACGAACAAAGAAGCCCCGTTGCAAAACAGAATTTCATGAGCAGAGCAGGACTGATAGCACCTCTTGCCAAATGTGACTGTGTGTAGTTGTGTGGGGGGAAAACAGCTTTGTCAAGAGAAAGGCTGAGGGAGGCAGCTTGAGGGAATTTTTAGCAACTGCAGGATGGTAGAGTGGAAAGAATGGTTTCCTGGGAATTTGGAGACCTGGATGTGCCTCTGACACACGGAGTGACCTTGGACAAGTCACTTAACCTTCTAGGCCTCAGTTTCCTCAGCTTCAAAAAGAATGAGGGGAACAGACTGGATGATCTCCAAGGATCCTTTCAACCCTATGCTATGCGTCTTCACTTTTGGGGGCTGGGATTTAGGGTTTAGACCTAAGCCCATGTTCAGCCAACCCAAGGGACGTCCTAGAGGCAAGAGAGACTCCAGGACAGCTGCTGCAGGGAGTGGCTGGTCCTTGATTAAGGCTCAAATAATTAGCTGAGCTCCAGAGTTAAGCCTCCTGAAATTAAGAAAGAAAAAGATGGTTAGTTTCAAAAATAGAAGGCAATGTGTCTTAAAATTGATTGGCTTAGGGTTTTGTAGGTTTTACAGAGAGACATAATTTCCCTTCCTCCAGCACACAGTGGTTTAGAGTCTTGATGCTGGAGTTGGTATGACGTGAGTTTGATTGCTATCGCTGGCCGTGTTCCTCAGCAGTAACCTGCTTCAGTGGGTTGTGGCAGGATCAAATCAGGCAATACCCATCAATCTGAGAGGACAGAGCCTGGCATTAATTAACCATTCAGAAAGCTATTATGCTAACTACCTTTTGCTACTTAACAACCACATCAAAATTTAGCATTGAAAAGCAGCCTGCATTTTATTCTGCTCCATGACTCTGGGTCAGGAGAGTTGGCATGGCTGGATAGGGATAGCTCATCTCTGCTCTGTCATGGTTAGAGAATCAACTGGAAGATCAGGAACGATGGGAGTGGCAGGGAGCTTGCAAGACTGGGTACTTGAATCCCCTACAGGCTGTTGATGACATGTCTGGTTGGAAGGCTAAGCTCAGCTGGGACTGGGGACCAGAGCACCTGTACATGGGGCCTCTCTGTGCAGCTTGCATTCCTAGTGTGGTGGGTTCTGAGCATCTCACATCTCCATAGAGGTTCAGGACTCCAGGAAAAAGCAGACAGAAACTCAGCCCAACTCTGAAGGCACTTGGCTCTGTGTAAACTCACCTTAGGATGGAGAGCAAGTTCAAGGGCAGGGCCAGCTCTCCAGAAGTATTCTTCCTGCAGCAGCTGTGTTGCAGCTACCATTAAAACCTCAACAGCTATGTAATTATCAGCACTATTTTCTATACCATTGAGCCTAATCTTAATTAGATTAAAATATTTTTCAGGGCAGGAACTCTGCATTTCTCTGTGGAAAGTTAGGAGTACTGGTGAAAATAAAACAAAGTCAACAGCTTTTTGAAGTCACAGAATTGCATAGGTAGCAAGTTTGGGTCGCCTTGAGCTTTACAGCCAAAGAGATCTAGACCCAAAACCTGAATTCAAGCTATATAGCCTTCAGCAAGTCAATTGTGTTTCTCATTAAAAAGTGGAGATAGTAAAACTCATTGAAACAATTAGGAATAATATGTGTGAAGTACCCAATACATAGGTGATGGCCTAACCCAGTTTAGGATACCATGAAACCTGTGGCATTGTGACATGCACGCACAAGCTCAAGTCAGACAGACCTGGTTTCAAGTCCCATTGCTGTATGTGTGTGTCTGAAGATAGGTCCTCATATCTCTCTTAGTCTTAGGTTCCTCATCTGTCAAATGGATCCCATAATAACTTCCTTTTAGGGTTATTATGGGCACAAGAATTATGTCACATAAAGCTTCAATTTCAGAATCTGACACATTAAGTATAGATTTAATGTATCAGACTTATAAATTGAGTGTGTGTGTGTGTGTGTGTGTGTTATTTTAGTTAATACATAATTATACTGTTGTTTGTATGTTACTTCACCCCTGCTTTTATGGATTGAATAACTGTGTGTTTAATAGTAACAACAACTCAAGATGGTCTCACTCTTTAAGCCCCTGAATACTTGGGACCTTAGGTGCCTAGATCGGGGAAGATGATCTTGCAGGATGAAGAAATAAGCTGTTGGAAAGGAGCTCAGGGTCCCAGGCAAACTGCACAGCACGGTGCTCTATTTTCGCACATTTGCATCCGAGCTTTAATTGTTCCTGTTGACTACTGATGCCAGAGAGCTCCTGCTTTGCCAACTATACCCACTTTGCTGAGAGATCCTTATGTTCAGCTCTCAACTGCTGTGTCACTGTGGGAAAGTGTGATAGATAGATCTTACCTTGTATCTGTCCCCTCCCCCCTTTTTTGGTACTGGGAATCGAACTCAGGACATTGAACTTGCCAAGCAGGTGCTTATTCTGCTGAGCTATCTTCTTGGCCCCTGTATCTGTCCCCCCTCCCCTTGGCACTTATCTTTTAAAGTATTGTTTTCTTAACTCAGACTTGGCAGGCTGTATGATTTCTGTTTGTGAGACAGGGACACCAGGACAAGTTGAGACACTAGCTTTGATTTTCCCAGGTAGTTTCTGGAACCTTCCCCTCTGTCAGATTGCCCTGACTATGCATGCCCTGTTTCTTCTGGAAGCTCTCCCCAGAGATCTAATCTTAAGGGTGTGTGTGTGTGTGTGTGTGTGTGTGTGTTATTTTAGGAGAATATGTCAGAAAAGTCTTTGACTTTGTCTTTAGAAGAAAACCACAAACACAATATTTCACAAATGATTCTGAAGTCATTCATGGCCACCTCTCATGGAGACATATTTCTGCTGAATGAACCTGTCTGTCTCCGTGATTTTGTTTATGCGCTTCTGGAGTTTTGTGGATTCTTGGAATCCTTGTGCACTGTGAAATCATCTTATGTCTTCTTGCTTTTATGAGTCTCTCCGTCAGTGTCTGTGGTTGTGTGCTGGGTTTTGCCCTATGGAAGGTCTGTTGATCTTGCTAGGGATGGCCTTTCTTATGTTAATTAGAATGTCATCCTCTGTAACCTTGGACTGCAGGCTGGTGAGTCTGAGTCACAGGTGTTTCCTTCTAGGCAAGGGGTCAGCTAATGACCCACCTCGTGTCTCCTGGATGCTTCTTCCCTGGAATTGCAACTTTGACCATTGACGCAGAGATTGAATTGATGCCTTTCCCTCTTCCCTTCATACTTGGGTGCAAAGAGTGATGTGTGTGCCGGACCTGTTCTTATGATTTTCAGTCCAATTCTATGTACCTGTTCTTATGATTTTCAGTAAATCCAAAAGTCGCTGGTAGCTTTTGAGAAAATACCTTTTGCTCCAGTTTGCAAACTTGTAAGCAAACAACTCTAAATGAAAAAGGTATAATCAACACCCTCCTGGAGGAGAAAGTAGCACAATGAGAAAGATTATGTATGGCCAGTGGAAAATGGTAGGTCTGGGTTTGAATCATAGTACCAGCTGGTTGCCCTTCAGCAAGTTCATTTTGCCCTGGGGATGTTAGCATCATTGTAAAATAAGAGTAATGAGTTCTGAAACTCTGGTTCTTGAACTTGCCTGCATGTAAGAATCACCAGAGGAGACATAAAATTACCAAGGCCAGGGTCTTGTCCCCAGAGACCTTGATTTAATGATTCAAGGTGCCTTTGGTGTGTTGGGTTTCTACAAAGCTCACAGGTGTCTCTGGTATCCAGCAGTGTTTGAGAAGAAATTCTACAAAAAAATTATAGGGAAAAATAAAGACTGTGTAGGACACTTAGGATAAAATAAGATTGATAGAACTCACTCTGCTTCTCTTTCCTTTTATGGTGAGCAACAATCACTTGCTTTTGCTCCTAGTACAATTTTCTTTGTTTGGAGTAGTCATAGCAATTCATGCATTTAAAAAAAAATAGGCAACCACAGTGCAGTATAACCTTGCTTATTTGTCCCATTTAAGGTGAAGGCTAATCGTAAATGTAGCCAGAATTATAGAACACACAAAAATGTGATTACTTTCACATTCATAGGGTAGCTAGGGCGAGTTTAACAATGCTTTGTGAGAACATTCTATGGAGTAACTGCTTTAATGGATAGACAAAATTGATTTATAATTACCATGGCAACAGCAAAATGGAATGATGTCTTCCCCAGGGATGTGGATCAGGACCCAGGAGAATTATGTCTCATGTCTGCCTTGCAACTTGCTCAGTGACCTTGGCTCAGGCAGTACATTTCTCAAGTCCTTGGTTTCCCTAGAGCCCATTTTCCGATCTGTCCACCTTCAGTGGATTTTTTTTTGAAATAAAGGCAATATATTGATGTGACAGTTTTTTAGACAATCACAAGAAGATGCAGAGGAAAGCAGAATAGATCCAGGGCACCGAGCCTCATGGGTGACAGAAGCATCCATTCTGTTGTGCCATTTTCCAGCTTCTCTCACACCTTAGGAAGCTTCTCCAGTCCTCTGTCTTCATACACTCTCCTCTGAAAGAGGACACAAAAGGAACTTTCCAGTAACCCAGTGCTTTCACTACTACTACTATTGAAATTTAGGGTTGGATGTTTGTTATTATTCAGAAGACATTCTGCTTATTATATATTATTTAACAACATGCCTGACTTCTAGTCATTAAATTCCAATAGCACCCTGCTATGTGGAAGCCAAAAAGTACTTCCTGATATTGCTAAACCTCCCCTCCAGTTAAAAGACATCGTTTAGCTCGGTCTCAGTGAAGTATGCTTACATTAATAAAGCAGCATCAATGTGGACGTGCGTAGTGGTCAATCTCTGTAGAGCCAGTAGAGATTTTTCCATATGTTTATGGACTAGATAGCTGTTGGGCCTCCTTATAGTCATTCTGCAAATAGAGGAGTTCTGAGTTACAGAGAATTCATAGTAATAGTAACTGCCACTTGTTGAGTGTTTATTAAGTGCTATTCACACAGCAAAGTGCTGTCCATGTTACATTGTCCCGGTTAATATATTGACAGAGTTTGTGAATTAGTGGCCAAATCTAGCCCTGAAAAGTGTTGTGCTTGGCTCATGTCTGTCTGTCTGTCTGTCTGTCTTTCTTTCTTTCTTCTTTCTGTATTTGGTACAGGGTCTACAGGGTCTCACTGTAGACCCTGCAGACTGGACTTGTAGTGATCCTCCTGTTTTCAGCATCCCAAGCCCTGGGATTATAGGTGCATGCCACCACGCCCACTCTCAATCCCTGTCTTAGTGTGCTCCAGGGTCAGGGCCAGCACCCCATGCAGGGATTTAATCCCCACCCTTCCACCCCAGGCCACTGTGCTCTGCCTAAGCAGGCGCTTTAATCTGCTGAGCTATCTGGCCAGCCCTTGGCTCAAGTTTTATTAACTCATACTCATGTAATTTTTTTAATGTTAATTTCTTGTCAACATTTTTTGAGATCGGGTGAATAATGTATAAATCTATTACTAGCTTCTTCTTTAAAAATTGGACAGTCTAAACACAACAATCAGTGCGGTTGGGTGGCACCGTTGATGATCTTGTAGACGAGCCCTGGCCCCGTTTCCTTGATCCTCACCATCTATAGTAACTCCGCACTGAGACTGTGCATCAGCCACTGTTTGACACCATATTTAACTTTGTTCAGCTTGCCCTTATTCACTTCCATCCTCTGCACAAGCATGTGCTTGCCTGGCTTCTTCCTCACAACTACACTGTGTGATGTGTTCCAGTTGTCATATTAAAGGTGAGAAAACTGCAGCTGAACCAAAGGGGAGCTCCTGTCCAAAGTCCCACAGCAGAGAGTGCTGGCAGAGGAGCCCAAGGCTTCCTGCCCTGCTAGAGTCCTGCCTTGCAGCACAGGCTGCTTGCTGGTAGGCCGGGAATCGCTGCCTCCTGAGATGCTCCAGCCAGATCTTCCGCAGCTTTCGGTTTCCTTGGAGAACAAATTTTAGTGTCCCTTTTGCTCACCAGGAAACCCACATGCCTCCAGGATGGGAAGTGCATCTCCTGAGCACAGCTCCCCAAGCTGTTTTTTTTTTTTTTTCCTGTGTTGTTGTCACTTTTGGGCTGTGTCCAAGGCTGCTCACACACTCCCACGTAGCCGAGGGGCCAGCTGGTGTGATTCTGCCTGAGACAGGGCCGCTTGCCTGTGGGGAGGATGTGATTGCTTTAGGAAATTAAGTGGGAGTGATTAATTAGGAAATGTACTGAAGGCTCTGGAAAGAAATAGCAGAAATGAAAAAGAAATTGGAACCCTAAATACAGAGTGCTTCTGGCCACATGGCTGAGGCTGGGCTCCCTGGGACTGAAAGCATTCGCTCCTGTGATTTCTGTAGCTGTCGCTCTTTGGTACAGCACCACTGGCATGAGGACACTGAGAGGAGCCAGGAAGTCCCCAGGCCAGTGTCCTCCTCTGTTGAATGCTAGATGAAGATGCAGGGCGATCTCCAGAGAAGCCAGGCAGAATATAAGGCGAAGCAGGACTCGGGACTCAGGAAGACCCGAGTCTCTATTCCTGATGCATCCTTGCTAGATGTAGAATTCTGGCCAAATCTGAGTCTTGCTCGGGTTTCTCTCTGTAAGCAGCACTGACTACAGGAGTTTTGCAAGAAATTCATGAACAAAAGCTGTGTAATGAACTGCTACTAAGGGCACCGGTCTAGAACCTTGTTTGTATTTTCTTAATTCTTACAACAACATTGGTACTATTGGTTGGCTATTTCATGGTTGAATAACAGATGCTGAGGGATATATTGTTGACATGAAAGCTCCTAAGGGACAGACCAGCTTCTTATCAGTTTAACTCAAGAATCCATATTCTCAACTTCTAAGTATTCTGGCTCTTATGTATAGTGCATAATTTATACAGTACATCATATGATCGACATATAAAATATGACAATTATGTGTGTTATAATTTATATTCGATTTATTCAAGGTAAAATAGTTTATACAATGTGTTACGCTAGGTCAGGCCCTAAGGAATTGGCATTTTTGTCAATATAAAGATTGAAAGTAGTGTTTTTGTATAGCTCATTGTAATTACAGGTTGACCATTCCTTATCAAAAAATCCAATGCCAGGATTGTTCTAAACTCCAAAACTTTTCAAGTGCCAACATGATGCAGGAGTGGAAAATTTCTCACTGGACCCCATGTAGTAGGTCCCAGTCAAGAGGCAGGTGCATTGAAAACACTGTATAAAAGTGCTTTCAGGCTCTGTGTATAATGTGTGTGTGAAACACGAGTGAATTTCACATTTCAACTTGGGTCCCATCCCTAAGATAGCTCTTTATGTACCCACAGATATTCTACAACCTGAAAAAAGAGAAATCCAAAACACTTTTGGTCATAAGCATTTTGGTAAGAGATGCTTAATCTGTATAGAATACACAAATCATAGAGATTTCTCTTTTGCCTTTTTTTGTGTTTGTACGTGTAAGACTCAGAACAGTTCAAATTGCAAACCTCATCTTCCTCTCCCATACAATGGGGCCAACACTGCCTGCCACGTGGGCAGCTGTACCTCATCAGTAAGACAGTGTGTGTGGGAAAGCACACCTCCTCTTACTTTTGGGTAAGAGCCATGCCTGCAGAGTTTCGCTACGTGATACCCTTTCCTTCACTGGCTCCTCTTGGCTTTGGTATGACAGTCTTCATGTCTAATAAAACTTCTAGCCTACATACGGGTGAAGTATTGGACCCAGGAGCTATTTGTTATTCCAAGAGACTTTGATATTTTCAGTATGCTGCAGTCCAATACAAAGCTTCCTGTCAGACCAAGTTCAGTGCTGCTGCCTTCCACATACACAGGAATTATAGCTCTGCCAGCATGAAATAGCGCCCTTCTCCAGCCCTACAGCTCATTTCTGCCACATTTTCCCTGTGGTCCTCATGGCACAGCCTCTTGCCGTTCTTACTGAATTTTTGCCCTACTTACCCACCTTTGCTTTGTAAATGCTATCCAACCCCAGCCTCATGTGGACTGCCGCGCAGTGAAGGCTCTCTCTGACCCCGTGGAGGGAGAGTGCTGTGGCACTGCAGGGGACTGCTTTGGGATGGCTTTGCTCTTTCCCCAAACTCCGGGCCAAAAGGAGCCTGCAGAGATCAGCAGCCCATATGGAAAAGAAAGCAGGCTGAGGCCCCTGCCCCACACTCCAGCATGAATATGGCTGGGTATTCTCAGTTCTTTGAGTTGGCCTGGAAGATGATTAGGAAAATTAGGCAGTGAGTCTTCCCTCATCCTGGAGTGCTGTTTTGTTCCCCAGGAAGCCCTGGAGGGCAGAGGAATTAGACAAAAGAGGGGTTCTGTTTGGGTCTCTGCATCCACGTTGGAATTCATAGTAGCAATCACAGTTACATTGCACTGAGAGCTTACATTGTGCCAGGCACCATGCTAAGTGTTTTCATTGTTCCATTTTTAATGCTCACAGGAATAGGATTAAGGCCAGGTTGAGGTGCAGCACAGTAAACAGTGTACATCCATGGCGAGGTAGAAAGCTGGAATTTAGGCCAGTCTGTTTAGTCTACTCCTTTGGTGTCTTAACCACAATCCTTCACAGTTTGTCATCTTTATTTTTGAAGTGCTACCAGGTGGACTCCCCTGATGCTAAAGCAGAAGGTATTAGTGATTCCTAGGCATGTAAGCGATGCACACAGAGCACCCTAGTGGTTCCTGAATGAGGCCCAGCCCTTGCCCCATGTTAGTGATCTCTGATTTTTCCTGGGTCTTTGATGGATCCAGGCTTCCTGGAGCAACTCCCAAATCCCACCCACAAGAAAAGCAGGAAAAAACGGTATGGGACTGCTGTCCGTGGGGTAGCACAACGCTGGAAACGGGAGACCCATCCATTCATCTGTTTGTTCATTCATTCTGCAAAGCCTTGTGCAGCGTATCTGGACACACCTGTGGTGTGGTAATGACCTCTTAAGTCATTGCTCCCCTCTCCAATTGGCCCTTGCACAAAATAACCCCACCACGACCACTGGAGGGGCTAGACATAAAAAGCAAAGTGTAGCAAGACCAAACCAAACCAAAAAGATAAGCCTTAAAAACAAATGTTGATGGGGATGTGGAGAAATGTACACTCTGGTAAGTTGCTTGTGGGATGTAAAAATGGTGGGGCTGCTGAGGCACGCAGCACAATGGTTCTTGAAAACATTAGACAATCCAGCAACTCCATGGCTAAATCTGTGCCCCGGAGAATTGAAACTAAGGACTCAAACAGAAAATTGTGTGCCTGTCTCATTGTAGCATTAGTTCCCAAGAGTTGCAGAATGGGAACAGCCCAAGAATGATAATTAAACTATACATTTTATTCATGTAGGGGAATATTGCTCAGCCTTCAAAATCAGTAGGGATGAACCTCAAAACATACTCAGTGAAAGAAGTCAAACACAAAAAAAGTATCATGTGATTCTACATATTTCTATTAAATATTCAAAATAGGCAAATTCATGCACAGGAAGTAGATTCATGGGTTCTGTGGAGCTGACGGAAGGAAGAATGCAAAGTTAGTGCTTGATGGGAACAGTTTCTGTTTGGAGTGATGAAAAAATTTTGGAACTAAATGGTGGTGGATGTACTTAATGCTATGGAACAGCATATTTAAAAATAATTAAAATAGCAAATTTTGTGTTATTTATACTTTACCGCAATTTTTAAAAATCACAAGAACAAAAATCTGCTTTATAAAGGGAAAATCTAGACATTTCATCTCAGCACCTAGGGCTTCTGCTTAGCGCAGGACTTGGTCTCCAGTAGAGAGGCACATGGCTTTTTTTGCTGAGCCAAACTGGGAACATAATAATTCTATTTGTAGTTGAAAATGGAAGTGAGGCTGTTGGGTGTAAATTTTACTACCATGGCAACTGTAGAACACAAAGATGATAAAAATGAAAATGCAGGAATATTTTTGGCAGGTAGGGTCAGCTAGAGGTAACATCTCTCCTTATAGGTAAATGCAAGATTTGAAGGAGAGTGGATTGTTAATGATTGGTACAAAAATTCAGAATCCCTACAGGGTAGTGTCCTCTGTTCCAGTTGAGGGCATCTAGGCAGCTCTTTAGACAAATTAAACTAAAAGGGGTAGAGGATGAAGTCCAAGTTGATATGGACTCCAGGAATCTTTGTTAGATGCTGTCAAGGGAAGACCAGAGGCCAAGCACACTCACTGCCATTTGTTCATGATGCAGTTCACTTCCTCAGAAGGAGGCATTGTGGACCTACAGGTTTCCTGGGCAGTTGGCAACGTCAGAGCTGGTACCTGGGAGGAAAAAGAAAGATGACAATTTGGCCTGTGAGGCAATAGACCTGGGAGGAGATGAAAGAAGCTTGTCTTGCTGACTTGTTTCATGGACCAAAATGTCTCTTTTAGAAGAAGAAAATGGTTTCTAAACGCTGCTGTGAATTTGGTGCAGCCTTCAATTGTTCTGTCTGCATTTAGCCCAAGATAATCACTTTTGGGTTGGGAAGGGAAGGAAAGATATTGCCCCCACCTGCCTGATCTCTATGTGTGTGTGTGTGTGTGTGTGTGTGTGTGTGTGTGTGTGTCTGTCTGTCTGTCTGTCTCTCATTGTCTCTCTCTGTCTCTCTCCCTCTCTCTGTCTCTCCCCCTCCCCTGCCTCTCCCTCACTATCTCCCTCCCTCTGTCTCTTTCTCTATCTCTGTCTCTCTCCCTCTCTGTGTCTCTCATTGTCTCTCTCTTTCTCTGTCTCTATCTCTCTGTCTCAGTCTCTTTCTCTCTCTCCCCCTGCCCCACCCCCACCCTCACCCCCTCATCTCCCTCTCTCTGTCTCTCTCTCCTGCAGGGTTTCACCCTATCCCCTTATTTCTCCAGACTGACACCTGAGTTACTTCCCCTTCCATCACTTCCATCACTGTGACTCTGTGACAGCATGAAGGCCTAGCCTCCTGACACTGCATCTGATTGTCTTCCCTTTGGAAAAAAAATTTAGATAGCTAGGAAAGAAGCCTGAGTGACTTTCCAGTAGCAAAAAGACACTAGGGGTTTTAGCATTAGAGATGCATTGAAAACTCTCTTTGACACTGGTAGTTGTCAAATGAGTCATAGAACGTCCGTTACCTCCTCAGTAGAATGAATGTGATAAGACCCATGAGTCAGGGTCTATGCACAACATCCATGTGTGAGAAGCGTCTATACCCAGCCTACATGGAAGCAGCTGCTAAGGACTCGGAAGCAGCCAAAGGGCCGTTTTGAGTCAAATGGATGTAGAATTCAGGTGCACCAACGCTCCTCATGTTGAGAAATCCCAGGGATGCGCAATTCAGCCGGTGTCATTTAGTACCGACTGCATGCCATTACACAAAGAGACGGCATTTGTGCATCACTTCTAGTATTTATTGCTTCAAGCTGATTTATACCTATTATTATGTTTATTTTTCACACTGACCCTGTGATGTTTGTACTACTATTATACCCATTTTCTGGAAGAAAAAAACCTGAGGCTTAATTGCTTTAAATGAGTCAGCCATGATCATCCAACTTGTAACTAGCTGAAGCCAGAAAGTCTGACGCTAGAGTTCAGGTGCAGAACTTACATTCTGAATGCCTGCGGGCAAGACAGCTTTGTTGTGGTCAGTTTGAAGGCTGAAGAGGGAAGAGAGAGTCTCCGTGTCAGGGTCCTGGGTTCCGATCACTCAGTCTTCAGTGTTCTCCTCCTGCCATGAGCACTTCCCAGTGTGCCCAGAGGATGTCATTTATCCGGGCTTACCAAATTCAGTGCCCATCAATCATGCACTAAGGAGTTCATTCTTTCCTTCCTTCATTCTGTCCATGTTCGTTAGCTCAACAGCTCCCTCACTCTAGAACTGCCCAAGTTGGAGAGCATTTGCTGAGTGCTGAGTGGCTCCAGGCCCTGTGCTAGTGAATCGCACAAGCGATCCTATGCGCTCTGCATGGGAGGCCTCATTACCTCTTCCTGCTCGTTGCCATATTACAGTTGATAAAATAGTTTTATGAGGAAGTGGAAGTAGTTGCCTTAGGTCCCTATAAGATGGGAGTCTCAGAGCCAGGATGCAAATTCTTTCAGGTTTTCATCATCCCAGAAATAGGTCTTCTCTTTTTCAACTCCTGTGTCATTGGTTGCCAACCAGATCCAATGCCAGAATCAGTGCGGGACTTGTTGAAATAGATTTCTGGGCCTTGCCCTAATTAGGTCTCCATGGAAGTGGGGGTAGGGTGCATTATCAGTGTGCATTCCCACCAAGTTCCCAGGGGATGCTGATGTCTCTGGACCCCACTTTGGGGAATCACTGCTCTAGTCAGAGGTCTCTAAAGATAGAATCCTGTCTTTGTTGTTCCTTTAGAATTACACAACGGTTGCTACAAAGTGGCCGCTTGATCTGTATTTGTTGTTCTGAATTGTCATCTGCACGTTCCTTTAACCTGTGTGGATCATACTCTGTCTGTTTTTATATCTCAGCGTGAAAATTCTCTGGCTTTGCCACGTAGGCTTTAAGGTCTTTGTGGTCTGGAACTTTATACTTAAAACCCATGAAGAGTCTTATAAACAGGAGGTGTTTGGTAAATATTAGCAGGTTAGTTGGTTGATTCCAACTAATCTAAGACCAAAATTCTGAACCAGATGAACTCTAGGCATCTAGCTGTTGAGCTGGCCTGCATGAGGGTCTAGCATATAGTTGGTATTCAGTAGTGCTTGTTGAATGATCAAAACTAGTACAGCATTGTGGCCAGAAACTCGGTTTACCTGGTGTCTTCAGCTTGATTCCAGCTTGTGAGTTCACCCTCACAGCATAAACTGGCAGATAGAATTTTCCAGCCTTTGCAGCTCACCTCCAGCAATGATTCTCAACCCTAGCTGCACATTAAAATTACCTAGAGACTTTAATGTACTATGATGCCTTATATCTAACCCCAGGGATTCTGGTTTAGTTGGCTTGGAGTGTGGCTTGGGCTGCAACAGGCCAAAAGCTCCATCAGGTGACTCAAATATGCATTCAAGGATGGGAACCACTGGGCTAGAGGATTTGGCAGCTTTTCTCTTGATGGTTGTAGAGGGCTATGTACATATGTGCGGATGAGTAACTATGAAGAAATGTGTGTATGCACGATGCATGTGCTGAGAAGCAGTGACTCACATGCTCCTCTTGAGTATGTGATTCTGAGATGAGGACATAGGGCCTTTTGGAAGTGAAGCCCCAGGATAAAGCCTCACAAAGTCAGATGGCGCCTGAGAGCACCCGGGATGCTGCTTCCTTCTCTGTGGCCACCATTACTTAGCTTCTGGTTGCCACCTTTCACAGTGAGGGATCTCTGCTTCAGGGCTGCAGGCCACACTGGGGTCTGAATGCAGGTGCTATGGCTATTGCAAGCCTTTTTTGTTCTCTCTGTTCAGAAGGGGCCATGCTCCCAGGGGCTGGGGTGTGGGGCTTAGCATTTGGCACTGTGAGCATCAGTACCGAGTTTGTTCTTGGGTTTCTTGGTGGAAACATACACGGCTACTTGAGCCCTACGAGCTGGCGCAGAGCAGTGGGAAAGGCCATGCCAGGGTCTCCACCCCAGCAGGTTTCTTGACTCAGCGCAATCCTGGTGTAATTAAGCATGACAAGAATAAAATGGGGAAAGGACTGGTGCTTGCCCACGTGCACTCAGCCCAGGTCCCAGGGGGCCAGGGCATTCAGAAGTGCCAGATGCTCTCAGCTTTATTGGAGCCAAGGTTTGGCTCAGCTACTGCCATTTCTGTCTCCAGGTCCCTGGGAGCTAGGGTCTGTTTCAGTGCCCCACAGGATCAGGTCTCCCAGATAGACACTTCAGTGAGCAATTCTCATGCCTTTCCTTTTGTGTCTCTCTTCTCCTGTGGCTTTGGAAGCTGTGAAAGACATGATCACATAAGTATATTCAAGTTATCCAATGTTGTTTCAGTAGAACCCCCAGGTAAGGTGCTGTGCTGGGTGTTGCAGCAAGGGCTGATACTTAGATTTGACTTTGTTCTTAACTGAAGTTTTACTGTGGGTAAGAAAGCATTCCATCATTGTAAAGCCTGGAGTTGAATCCAATTATCTATCTACCCCAGATGGGTAATATAAATGGGTGACTTACATAATGAAATCACAGGGAGTATGAGCTCCATAGTAAAGTGGGCACCCCAGGTCCCGCCAAAAGCCCTTCCTACAGTGTGTCCCCCACAGATTCCCATGCTAGAGGCTCGGTTCCCAGCATGGCATTGTGTGAGTGGTGGAACCTTGAAGAGATGGGACCAAGAGCAAGCCAATTAGGTCAGTGAGCATTGTCTTTAGAAGAGATTATTAATGTAGTTTCCATATGGTTCAAGTTAGTTCCCATGAGAGTGTGCTATAAAAGAACAAGCCTGGCCACTGAATCTTCTGGTTGCCTTCTGGCCACATGACCTCTTCTCTGTGTGCTTTATCATGGCTGCTATCATGAGGCATCCCACGTGAGGCTTTCACCAGAGGTGCAACACATGGTGGAGCCATCCTAAAGGATTGTCCTCTATGATCTAAAAGAAAAGTAAGCCTCTTTTCTTTATAAGTTACTGGGAATCAGGTATTTTGTTCTAACAACATGAAATAGAATAATAATAGGAATTTAAAACAAAATAGCTTTTTGACAGCCAAATGAAAAGTAGTCCATATGTTGGCATTCCATGCAGGGAGAAATGTGATACCCATTCTGGCCACTTTGGGTGATAAGCTCTTAGTTAATGGGCCAAGGACTTCTTGTTCATTTGAGGGTCTGAAAATGCAAGGTCCCAAGTGGATTCTTGACCTTGGATATGTTCTCTTCTGTAGCTTGCTTCCTGTATAATGACTGCTTAAGGAGTTAACATTGAATGAACAGCTGAAAAAGTTTGCAGAGTAGAACAAGGTAGACTGAGAGTAAACCTGGGCTGCTGGGTATGTGGTCAAGTTACAATTGAGACAGGTGACTTTGTTCTCCAAGTATAACAAGAAAGCTCTCTTTCTTTTTGTTCCTTGAGGAACAAGAGAAATGAGATCCAGAGAGAAGGAGTAGTGTGAAATCCTGAACTTTGTTGCCCATACTTCCTCTAGTCCAGGCAAGCCCTAGGTAGAGAACCTTGATGCTAAGAGCTCAATGGTCTCCTCTGTCTTCTGCTGGCTTTCACCAGTGCCTATTAGTGTTTGGTTGCCTATCAAAGAAGATTGTCTTAGTTATCTTTCTCACTGCTGAGATCAAATACACCATATCCATAAGTAATATGAGGAAAGGTTTATTTGGCTCACAGTTTGTAGAAGTTTCAGACCTTATTCAGCTGACTCCAAGGAAGGGTGGCTTGGCTGAGAGATATGATAGAGGAGAACCAGTTCATGGCAAGCAGAAGAGAGCAAAAGCAAGTGAGGGGGAAAACAAGTCCCTTTCTGCTCCCTTTATCTTATCCAGGCTACTTAGAGCAGGCATTGCTCATATCACTAAGCTTTGCACCATGAATCAAAAATAGCATCACATACTCTAGCTTAGCTACCTCTGGAAAAGCCCTGCCTATGAACATGAGACTTTTGGGGGACATCTAAATGCAAGCCACAACATTCTGTTCCTGTTCCCCCAAAGGTTTATGCATATCTCTTTATGCAAAAGGCATATTCCATCTCTAAAAGTTGCCAAAGTCCTAACAGTTTTAGCATTGCTGAAAAGTCCAAGTCCAAATTCTCCTCAGATTTAAGACAAACTCTTAGCTACAATCCCCTGAACAAATGAAAAGAATGCTAAACGTTTCCAGCATTCAATGGCACAAGATAGACATTTCCATTCCAAACATTGCTAACAGGGATAGCAAGGAATCGGAGCAAAGTAAGACAAAAAGTCAACAGGGAAAACTTTAAGTCCCATAGTTGCACATCCAGTATCCCTGGAAATCTGTGGCTCAACCCCTCTAGTGCTGCCTGTGCTGGTGTCTCCCACAGCTTCCCTCTGGATCCAGCTTTGCTCCTTCCACAGTTTTCCTCAGACAGTCCATGGTCTTGCATTCTCTCAACTTCTTCAGTCTCCACTATACCTCCAGCTTCACACTCACAGCCCCACACACTGCCCTTTTGGAGATAATACTGCCTGGTATCCCAGGCCTCCTTCTAAAATCTGGGTGGAGGCAGTTCTGGCCCCACAACTCTCCTATTTTCTATTCCCCATGCACCTAAAAACAGTATCATATGCATGATGCCACAGTCTGCTGCTAGTTCAAGCCAGATTTTCATGTCTCAGCTTAGGGGTCTAGAGCATGTGAACCACATCCCAAAGAATAGTTTCTGTAGGCTGTTGGCATTGTGCAACATGGCACTCTGGGGATCTCTTCCCAAAGAAAAGTCTTACACTTTTGCAATTTTGAGGCTGCACAGGGTAGACCTGCTGCTTCTTGGAAGGCCTTCCGACCATCTCATCTATTCTCCTATTTCTTCTCAGCAGTCAAGATCTATTCTGCTCTGTTTTTTGCTTCTGGAGCTTCCATCGGGCTAAACTCAGTGTTTTAAATCATTCCGCTGCCCTCTTTGCTCTTGATTCTCAACATAAATCTAGCTAACAGTGTCTAAGAACAGCCATGTGACCACCTCAACATTAGACTGCCTTGAAATTTCTTCTGTAAGATCCATTAGGCGTGGAGCTTAAAAAGAAATAAACAGATAAGTTAATATCCTGCCCTTATTTAGTAAGTCTCAGGAAAATTCTCAGGAAAAGTCTCTGGACATGAGCAAAATGGCAAACAAGCTTTCTGCTAAGGTATAACACACATTGTCTAGAGTCTTAACAGCCAACGCAGCCCTTCTTTCCAGAAGTAGTCTCCCAAGCCTGATCTTTACCAGCAGAATTTCTATCAGCTTTCTGGTTCTCTAAGCTCAGACTAGAATCTTCCATCAGGTATGGTTCCAGGGGTTCGAGCTCTACTCTCTCAGCTGGCATCTCTGAACCTTTCAAAATTCTTCCCACAAGCTATTCCCAAAGGCTCCTGAACCACCTGGTCAGGTATAGTCATAGTGTACCATAGTCTGTTACCAAATTCTCTCTGGGTATTTTTCTTATTGGTGAGATCAAATACCCAACACCCATAAGCTATGCAGGAAAAGTTTATCTCACAATTTGTAGAGGTTTCAGTCTATAATCAGTTGGTCCAAAACAGGGTGGCTTGGCAAAGAGGCATCACAGAGGAGAACCGGTTCATAGCAGGCAGAAGAAGGAAAGAGCAAGTAAGAGGAAAAATAAGCCCTTCTGATCCCTTTATCTTACCCAGGCTACTTAGAGCAGGTAGCACTCACGCCCTTAATCCTAGCACCCTTGATCCCAGCATTGCACCATGGATCAGTCCCAGCTTCACACACTCTAGATCCAGCAATCCCTGAAAAAGCCCACCTGTGACCATGTGAGGCTTCTGAGGGACATTTAAACACAAACCATAATTGCACTTTTCCATCATCTCATCCTCCTGAGTTCTGCATGTAATGTGAGACTTAATGGCAAGGGTTCTAGAGATAAAGAAGTCTCTGTCAGCACAAAGGTCCTTCTAAAGGCAGAAGTAGAAACACAACAGACTTGGGTTTAGGGAATGCAGTGGCAATTCCATTTTTTGGGGATTTAAGGTCTTATATAGCTTCTGGGGCTGTCTTTAATGTGCTTCTATTTTTATCATTCATCACTAGAAATATAGGACTCTCCGCTGTTTTATTTGTCTATCTGTGTATCTGTGAGCTTACATTTTCCATGGAGAGTGCGTCACGCTGACATGGTCCTGCAAAGCTCCTTACCTCTTTCCCAAAACAGGCTGATTTCGTGCAGTGTCCTGTGCACCAGCACCGTGGCCCCAAGCCACGTCAGAGTAAACAAACCACAGATGGAAATTGCAGCCATCAGAGGAGAGAAGTCTTTAATTTGGGCTTAAAATAGCCCACAGCCTGAGAATTTCAGGGACCAGGAGCAAGGTGTACCCATAGGGATGGGAGTGGGGCACCTATGGCAGGGTGGCTGAGCTGGGACCATGAACCAGGGAGAAGGGAAGGAGTTGGGATCAGGGTCTGAGCATAGCTCGTTTGACATTTTCCTTTTGGATTTTATTCTCTTTCATAATGGAAGAGTGAAAGACAGCAATAAAAATACATGGAACATGCTCTCTCCATCTGGAATACCTACTGCTTCCCCTTTCTTCAAAACCCTATGCAGCTTCATTATAATATTAGCTATCATTAGAGCCTCCAAGTTGCTGCATTCCCAGGTTGCTTTCATATTGTACACTTCCTCCAAGGGTTTTCAATGTATGCTACTGAAGAGTCCCAGGAGTTGGACAGGTGGCAACAGCAGCAGTAACACAAGTGAAGACAGATGGGCACGTATAGGGTAGCCATTGCCCTCCATGTGTTATGAGGTGTATAAACAGGCTCAATTCACAGCCCCATCCAAGAAATAGAGGATTACTCCCATTTTACAGAGGGTTTCAGTAAGCCCCCACGTCCTGTCTTTACATTTGTCTCCCAAGGTAGAATGGCCTCGAGTCTGATGCTCACACTTCTCACTGTTCTGTTTTACCCACTGTGCTCTTGGACTGATGGTTAGTCCTCTTGTTACTACTGTGACTCATTTCCTTGCCTTTGACTAGACAAGAGAAGCAACTAGATCAGAGGTCAAAAACATTTTGTGCAAAGGGCCACAAGTAATTAACTAGGCTCTGGGTGCCACAGTTTCAGTGACACCTACTCAGCCCTGTCTGCATACAATGAAAACAACCATGAACCCAATCCAAATGGATGAGGGTGGCTATGTTCCAAGAATGCTCTATTTATGGATACCGAAATTGGAATTTCATGTAGTTTTATGTCATGAAATATTATTCTTTTTTTCTAACCATTTAAAAATATAAAAACTATTCTTGGCTCCTGGTCCATACAAAACAGGCAATGGGCTCGATCTGGCCTGAGGACTGCACTTTGTAACCCATACCCTAGAACACAGAGACCTGAAGGTTATGTATTTATTTTAATTTGTGCCTTCCCAGGCCCTCTCCGGGGCCTCACACTCTGTCTCCATCCATAAATGCTGACTGAATGCCTGCCTGGTAGGCTCTGTCAGGCATGCTGGATGACTTGGCTGCACTGATGATTTTTAGAGAATCAGGGAAAATTTCCCTCTTCAAAGTAGGAGGTGGTTGAGAATGGGGCAGGAGCATCCCTCCTGTTGTCTTCATGGATATTTGCAGGAAGAGTATAGAGGATTTTTAAAATATAAGTATAGTGATTTATTCCTCACAAATAGACCTACAAATAGAATGTGATTCATAATGGGAAACAGATTTTTCCCCTCAAGATAAATGGAATGTCCCCACCTCCCAAACTGAGAAGAGAATTGTTTCCTCTTTACAAAGGAAACAAATTGGATTCTCTAAGGAATAATCAGAGAAGTTTTCAAATTGTCATAATAAGCAAGATATGGTTTCATGGATGATGAAAGGAGGCTTGCCTTCCATGGGTCTGGACGTGAAGGGCTGGTTGGAGTCACATGGGCCCTTCTCCCTCCCTGTCTCATTCCTGTCCCTTGGCATTTTATCCATGCCAGATGGTGGAGAATGGCTCCTGCCTGAACAGGGTTGGTGGGCCTGCCCCAGTCCTGCTGTCTTACTGTAAAGACATTCTCTTCCTTTTCAGCTCCTCTTCTTCATTCTACCGAAGGAGGTCCCTGCTGCTTGCCAAGCTTCCTGACAGCTGCAGCTCGTTTCTAACTGTGGGAGAGGGCAATGCAGATGGGAGCCTTTCTGTGGCAGGGAACACTGCATGGAATGAGCCTCGTGGGTGCCGGGGATCTGACTGGTCCTGTTTGGGCTGGATCTCTGGACAGCTGGAGAGAAACTTTGCAGGGAAGGTGGAGGCCCATGAGGGCCTGAGGCATGCACTTCTGTGGCCTTGGGCAGAAGTCAACATGAGCTGTGTGTGTCCAAGTGCTACTGTGCCTGGATCAGAAGAGGGGTCCAGAGGTCAGAGTGGTTGTGGGTGGGGAAGGCTGCAGTCATTGAGTCAAAATCTTTGACTCTCTAGTCCTCTGCTGGGTCCAGAAGACATGGAGAGGACCCCAAATGACCCTTGTTCTTGTCAGTCATTTCTTGTTCTTCTTTAGTTTCAAAAGTTCTCAGGTTGAACAAGGGCCGTGGAGCCATTTTGTGTTCAGAATGGGGAAAGCATTGGTCTTGAACCCGGAGAGATCGTTTGCAAGTAGAAATCCCTTTCCTTTCTCCAGCAAGAGAAGCAGGCTAGACATGGACCAGCCAGGAAGCTTGTATGGCACCATCTGATGACACCCAGAATTTCCTTGTGTTGAACCTGCACAGACTTTTCCCGTAAAGCTAAGACAAAAGGAACATAGTCCAGCCCACCCAGTTCAGTCTTTTGGGGGCCATTACCGTGTGCATACTTAGAAAGCAAGTGAACTGTGTCAAGTTACTGAACCTCTCTAGACCCCTGTTTCCCATAAAATCACAATAATAATAGTATCTACCTCACAGGATTGCTGTGAAGATTCGAAGGAGATGAGTAGGGCCTGATATATCACGAGAGCTTGATATGTGACAAAGTACTATTAGTCATAATTTTTATAGTTTTCCAACAGCACTGATTTCCTACATCCATGCAACTTTTTAAAGTTTATAAATTCCTTTCACTTACATCATCTTCTTTGGTCATTTCAAAAGTCCTCAGGTTGAACAAGAGCCGGGGAGCCATTCTGTAGTCAGAATGGGCAAAGCATTGGTCTCGAAACTGGAGAGATCATTTACAACTGAAAACCCCTTTCCTTTCTCCAGCAAGAGAAGTAGGCTAGACGTGGACCAGCCAGGAAGCCTATATGGCGCCATCCAATGACACCCAGAATTTCCTTGTGTTGAACCTGCACAGACCTGTCTCTGATTTCCTGCATGTCACTCAACAAATTCCCTCCATGTGTGAAATGAGCATCAAGGCCAACTCTCTGGGAGATGGTGTTATGTCCAAGTTGCATCACATGCCCTCCCTCTTTGTCCTCCCTCCCAGCCACTCCTCCTTCGCAACAGACCTTAACATTATTCTGTGATTACTACGAATCATCCTTCCCAAATGTGCATCAAATTAAAGAGTTATTAGGGCATGGCAGGACATGTTTATAGGGAAGAATTTCCTTTAAAGTCACAGCTCAGCCTGAACTCACTTTATTAGTGTTTATACAAAGTATGTAGTTGGTTCCAATGCAAGCCATGTTTATATTCCTGCAGCAATCATTGCATTCCTTGGGCTGCTCCTTCCTGTTTTCTTAAAGTGATTACTGCACCTACTTTATAAGTTAACAATGTGTATGTGCTGGGGCTGGTTCTGCTTGGAGGATTGTGCCATTCGGAGGCATAACCATGATGTGTCCTAAAAATAACCAGAGACTTAGACATGACATCAAGCCCATGCATGTAGGAAGAAGGGGATCCCAAAGATATGGAAGACAAACAGGCTCCCTTGTGAGTTAATTCCTTTCTCACAAGACTCATGGGAGTTTTGTAACTCATGGGAGTACCATTGGTGTAAATTTTGCCATGACAATCCCAATTCCTGTCTGTTTTCCTGGTGTAATAATTAGGGATGTCCTCTTTGATTCACAGAAGTGTTGAAGGTTGAATTGTAAATTACATGGTCACTCTAGTCCTGATGCCCAGATTTACTATTATAAAGAAAACATGGGACCAGGGAGATGGCTCAGAAGAATAAGCACTTCCTTGGCAAGCACAAAGATCTGAGTTCAATCCCCGGTTCTTCCAAAAAAAAAAAAAAAAAAGAGAAAACACTGACTTGACCTTGTGTCTCAGCCTGTCCTTAATGAAAAACAAGTCTACTTTGATTAAAATAATTTGATACAGAACTCAAGTGCAAATCACTCAGTCATTCAGGACATATTTACTTGTGTCTTTTATGTGCCAGGCATTGTGTTGAATCCTAGGGATTCAAACAGAAATGACTTATGACCCTAGGTCTTAAGAAGTTGGATTTTATTAATTTTACTAAAACTTGGGGTAGGTTGCTAAAATCATGTGAGCAGATCATTTCAATTTGTCTTTCTCCTTTCAGAACTTTTTATTTATTTTTGATTAATAAATTCTCAGGCACTGATATCTAACTCCCTGGGTGCAAATGCTGATTCAGCACTTTGCCACTCGTGACCATAGACACAAACATGTGCCTCAGGCTCCTCGTGCCTCCCACTTGTCAATTCAAAACATGAGGCCACTGATAGCACTGACTTCATAAGCTGGGTGTGGAGATTAAAAATGAACCACTTAGCAGAGCTTGATTCATGATGGTAGAAGGGACACATTGGCTCTTGCATAATAATTATTGATTTGGTAGAAACTTACTTAATCCGGAACTTACTAGCTGGCCACAACATGTACCTCTGTTGATTAGAGTTAGCTGGCTTTCTTTAAAAGAAATTATACTGAGGCTGGGGAGATAGCTCAGTGGTCTAAGTGCCTGCCTCGTGAGTGCAAGGACCTGAGTTCTACCTCTAGTACCACATGCCATCCTGCTTGGGCACACTGTGCCAGCCCCCAAACCCAGCATGGTGGCATGTGCCTGTAATCCCAGCACTGGGGAGGCTGAGACAGGAAGATCACTACAAGTCTGAACTTCGAAGCAAGACCTTGTATCCCATTTAAAAAAAGTAAAAGAAATCTCGGTTAAGGTAATATGGAGTAGTGGATTCCAAACACCAGTAAGAATTATAGATTGTGACCCTAGAGGGTCAACCAGTTCATTTTCCTCCTTTTAAACATGGGAAATAACTTTCCCAACATGGTATAATAAATTAGAGCATAAGAAACAACATAGATGTCTAACTTCTGTCACAGCCTTTCCCTCTATGTAGATTGCCAGGAGTCTTTGTCAACAGACAAGGCTATGCTGCAGGAACAAGTCACATAGTAGTGGCAAAATAAGAAAGCTATATTATTATTCTTCCTAATGTCAAAGTTCAATGCAGTTGGTCCAGGGAGCAGAACGGTTTAAACTCCACATTGTCATGTAGGTGTACCGCTCCTTGAGACACCACCATTTTTGACACATAGTCGCTTCATGCCAGGAAGACAAAAGTGGAGATGGTATGATGCTGTGCAGAAGGTTTTATCGCCTTGTGTGGAAATGCCATCTATTACTTCCATCCATATTCTTTTCATCAGAAAGTAGTCCCATGGTCCCAGTTAGATGAAAAGGATGTAGGAAATTTAATCTTGCTATTTACCTCGAGTGGAAATGAAACAGTTTGGTGAACACGTAGCACTTTGGTGAACACTGTCCCTCCCATACCATGTTCCCTGTGCTTCCTGCCACTTTTTTGAAGGCTGACCCTAATTTCCTTTGGGGTGTCTTTTCTGACTCCCATCACTTGAGGAGTCATTCTGTCACAAGGTATCTAAGCAGCATGAGGATGGGTCCTGAAAAAGACCTTGTGAGGAGATTTTGGAAGGTTTTAGGATGCTGGGCGTGATAGAGAATGATGTGGGTGGTGGAACTTTGGATTGATGGTCATTACTGGGACTGTGTGACTGAAGTAATCATAGGAAGTCTTTTGATGAGATTATACATCTATTTTTTTTTCCTGGAAGTAGAAGGTAGGATCTCTCAAAATGTGCTCAGGGAGGTAGCCCAGAAGGAGAAATCTGTGGATGTGATAAGGTACCCCTCTAATGTTGACAAGGCAGCGAGGTCCTGCTAACACCTTATCCTTCTTACAAATGCTCATCTTTTGCCTCGGTAACAGCCACCAAATGGATGGTATTGGTGACTGCTTGATACTACATGACTAAGCCAAGGGCAAAATCACTTGATATGTGTCCTCTCATTTAATCCTCGCAGAGATAGAAACTATTGTTAATGCCCATGTTAAAGATGAGGAAATAAGCCAGGCATGGTGGCACGTACCTGTAAACTCAGCAAATGGGAGGCAGAGACAGGAGGATGATTGCCAGCCTGGGCTACAAAGCAAACTCTAGGCCAGCCTGAGCTGCATAGTGAGACTCTGTCTCAAAAAGATAGATAGATAGATAGATAGATAGATAGATAGATAGATAGATAGATAGAT
>NDGN011518106.1:321-12543 GCA_002564285.1 Tympanoctomys barrerae | reverse complement strand
TGTATGATATCTTCTCCTAGTATTAGAAACTTTAAAAAGTAGATTTCCATTTTCTGTTGACTTTATATTACTTCTTCCCTTTTATACATACATACACACATATATATGGAAAAATAAAATACGTGTATAACCCCCCCAAAAATGAAATAGAATTTTGAATCAATGACCATGTTAATCACAGAGGTATGAATTGCCTCTATGGCCTTCCTCCTCCAAATCTATATTCCCTGGCTATGTCTAGCCATGAAAAAAACTCAAAGGGTGGTCTACTAATTCCTGCCCAGTGCTCTTCAAAACTATCAAGGAAATTCTGAGAAAATGTCACATGATAGATAAAACTAAAGAGACATGAAAACTAAATATAATGTACAACACTGCACAGAATCCTTAGGAAAGAAGGAAAGAAGAAAGCAACATTTTGGCAGTGCAGAAATCTGAATGGAGTACAGGCATAAGCTTCAGAACTGGTTCATTAGTTATGACAAATGTATTAAAATAATGTGACATGCTAACAATAAGGGAAATTGTGTGATATGAATATGATAACTGTCATATCATTTTATCTTTTTAAAAATCTAAACTACTCTAACATTAAAATTTATTAAATTGAAGAAAGATGTATTTAGAAACACTAAATAAATAGCGTATCATTCCAGTTATGTTGAAGAATCATAGTTAGAAGAGACCTCAGCAATTTTTCTAGTTCAGCTTTTTCAATATCTTAGATGGGAAATTTTCAGTCAATTTCTGAAGGTCACAAAGTGCTGTACATTAGAAACTAGGACTGGACATTTGCACAGCCCACTTGACAGTCTAGGCCTTGTTAGCTTACACTCTGATGACGTATGTACTCAAGTTCATTCCATCAATGTTCATTAAGCAGAAATTCTTTGCTAAATTCTATGCTAAATTACTGGGGATAGGAATCTAATAAACACAGATCACATACTTAGTGGTAAAATAGTTTGGGAGCTATCACACAATACTTTGAAACAATTATAAACTCAGTGCTTAAATATGTTTTGTTCATGACATTTTTATATGAAATAAGCACACAATATACTTTTTATTCAAAGAAACCAATGAATGAGTGATGAATGACCATAACAAATCAGAATGTAAAAAAAAAAACTTTTAAAGCATTTATAGGTATTCACTCATTTGATATGCATAAAAATCCAAATGGTGCCTATTTATCTTCATCTTTAAGAAAAAATTTAGGCATGGAGAAGTCTAAGAACTTTTCTAGTGCTAAAACCAGTGGTGACACAATGATTTCAACCTAAAAGCCAGTCAAATATCTCAGCAGATTAAAGCACCTGCAAGCAGGCACAGGAGCCTGGGATTCAATCCCTGGGCCTGCCATGCCAGCCCCACGTCAATTGAGAAGGCAACTGAGACTGGGCATGGTGGTACAAACCTGTGATCCCAGCTCTTGGGAGGCTGTAAACAGGTGGATTACTATGAGTCCCATCTAGTAGTGAGAGCCTGAACACCCTATAGACCCTTCCCTAAAATTAAAAACAAAAACAAACAAACAAAATAACCCCATGATTTTAACCCAGTCCATTTTAGTTACACATGTTCATCATTTTTCTGTTAAATTGTAGATTATCTTGAAAGAATTTGTATTAGTCACATTGTATTATGCACATTGAATGTTACACATGTGACATAAAAGGAAACTAAACATGGTCTGAACTGGAGTCAATTTTGTATGCTTAATCATCCATTTATGTTTGTGCAGAATGGTCAGAAGAAATCTGTGTTTCATTGCATCTTTTTTTTCCCTCTAACAGACAAGAAATGATGGACTCTTCTCAGTGTACTGCAAAGGCTGACTCAGATTTCTTTTGCACTATTCAATCAGTGACACTGGGAACAATATATGCGACAGGGATTGTGAAATAATGGGTGAAGTTTAGCAGGAAGAGAGAGGTCTAAGATGGGTTAGGTTTGTATTTCTGTGCCGCTTTTCTGCCAGTGCCCTGTAGCAAATATTCATTATTGCAACTGTCACTATTTGGCTTTGGTATCAAAACAGATTGCTAATACTTTGTGGAATGGTTTTTAGCTGAGAGTGAAAGGAAACATGTCAGTATTCAGAGTGGCCCATATGTGATCCTCATCTTGTATAAAAACACTGTAAATACCTTTTAAAAAATTCATAAGGCATGGGAACGATTCCAGAAAAGATCAACAACTTGAATTCTGTATAACAAAATAGAGCAGCTGAGTTCCATGGCCTGGGTAAAATGGTTTCCTCTAGACACAGATACAGTGCTCGCTTCGGCAGCACATATACTAAAATTAGACACAGATACAAGCAGGAAAACCATAAGGGAACAGAGATTAATGTTATGACCCAAAATGCCCATTATGTTTTCTTATAAATTGAAGACTCAGAATTGTATATAATTTATTTCCTTTCTCTGAGAGAATTTGTGTCTCACTCAGACTTGCTAATAATAAGTAAAACATCTGCTTTCTCTTAAATATGCTTACATACTTAAGTTTAAAAGATGCTTCATGACAAAAAACAAACAAACCTCATGTTTTGAGAAATTAGTACTTGTGATTCATTTTTCATTGATTCTTTTTAATTTAACTAACAGTGATCACAGTGCTACCTACTTAGACCCAGACAGAAATGGTGCTGGCAACTAGAGTCTGAGTGAATTACATGTCCTAAGTTACTGAAACCAAATTCCTTTATTATTGCTTTTTTTGTTTGTTTTATGAAAAAGTACAAAGTTTGGTAGTCAGTTGCACAAATAACGGTAATTAAGGGAGAAGGGTTAAGAATAGAACATGGTGCCCTGAAAGATAGGGTACAGGAACGAGAGTTTGTAACCGTGTGTGTGGGTCTGTCTGCCTGTGTACACATGCTCATGGCATATGTGTGGATCTAGGCTTGTGTGGACATGGCTAAATCTGTATATAGATGAGAGAGAGAGAATTTGTGTATGCGTGTCTTGAGAAGTTAGAGAAAAATCACAGCTTATGCTGCACCTGAAAACCAGACAGAGTGTGACTGTTTTTACGCATATTTGCCAAAACTATTTCAAGTTATCAAAATGTATTCCTAAGTAGACAAAATAACCAAAAGGTCAAGATTGTTAGAGGTACATTAATCTAACTGAAAACTCCACAAAATGAGAATAATGAGGAAGAGATAAACTGTACACACCACTGCACCTGTGGTCCACCTATTTGGGTAGTACACTCTTCGCTCAGAACTCCTGCCTTTGGGGATGGGGAGATAGCTCAGCAGTCCAAGTGCCTGCCTGGCAGACGCAAGGACTTGAGTTCCATTCCTGGTACCGCATGCCATGCTAGCTGCGGAACCCCAGGCACACAGTGCCAGCCACCAAAACTGGGCACGGTGGCACACACTTGTAATCAAATAAATACATAAATAAATTTAAAAATTAAAAGCAAAAAAAAAAAAAAGAAAGAAAAAAAACAACTCCTGGGTTTTGAGACCCACTTTCTCCTTGTTCTTACAGGTCAGCCTTGATACTTGGTAGGGTTCAGAGCGAACTCCGGAGATGAGACTGTTTATTCTCCACATCATAAGGATGATGCCTGGGGTACAGAACATGGGCCTTCCAGGTGAAATCTGATAAGTATTTAAATGTTTATGGTCTTCATTTATACTCCCGTCCTCAGCCTCGAACATTTTTTTGGTTGTACACCTGATTAAACATCATCCTGAGTCAGACCCTTTGCTAATGACTGTGAAAAAAGAAAAATATAGCATATCTTGCATACAAAAAGTAGCAGGGCTGTAATAAGAGTAGCAAGAATAAATGAATTCACTTTCTGTGAGGAAGACGAGCAGGAGGTATTACTAGAAATTATTTGAAAATTAGATGTAGTTCAAATTATGATTTAATTATATTTCTCATGATCCCTGACTTAGAAGTGCCATATGAAGAGTGGTCCCATAACTTTTAATTAAATCATCACTTCTGTCCGGCAGTGAGTTGTATGACACTTTCAGTATTCAAAGGACTCATGAGAACAACTATTTCTGCTTTTGCAATAGTTGAAGTAGATCTCCCAATCTTGTATGGGCAAGAAATTGTACAGGGAAAGAATTTTTAACTTTTGCAACAAACAAATCAACCAACAAACAAACCATGCAAAAAAATTACTTGCCACTTTTGAGATACTTTTTTAAAGATTGACTGATTGACTGATTTGGTACAGGGTCTCACTACGCTGCTCGGACTCAGTGATCCTCCTGCTTTCAGCCTCCCCAGCTCTGGGATTACAGGTGTGTGCCACCATTCCCAGTTTCAGTGGCCAGCACAGCACAGAGCCGGCATGGGGCTAGCATGGTCTGTGGTACTGGGGATCAAATCCAGGTCCTTGTGCTTGCCAGGCAGGGGCTTAGACATATGAGCTCTCTCCCTGGCCCTGAGATAGTTTTTTAAGCTGCCCCGCTCATGGTTTGTTTGAGGCAGTTACAACAAAAGTACATCTGTACACAGAAATTACTATAATGTAAAAGTATCTTAAACAGAGCCTACTGAAAAGGACAATTTCAACGTTTGAATTTTCCTTTTGAGACCAGGGACTAATTAATTTCATAAGTGTTTGCCACTTTCTAGAATGATCATATGAATTGCTAGGGCAATATTATATATTATCTTATGAATGCTGTAATTTTCATTTCTCAGGATAATTTTTTCCCATAATTTAGGCTATTTGTATCATATCCTCAAAATTTAAGGTGAACAGATTACTGGATTAGATATGCCTATTGTAATTTGCTTGTGCAAATCTGAATAAGGTGGTGCTCGTGCAGGTCAAAGAATGTTGACGTGGCCAGGCAACTGAGAGTACATTTAATGAGAAAGAGAATTAGGTCAAGTGGAGTGGAGAACCTAAGACTTAGGTCTTGGCAGAGAGGCCCAGGAATTGGCCAGTCGAAGCAGGGTTCTACGTTGCATACGCAAACCCTGCATCTTAGCAGCGTCCTGGGCCTCAAAAGAATCTGTCGTATGAGATGGAATTTAACTAAGTAATAGCAGGCGACTCTTTGTAGATCATGCTCCCTTTCCCTCCCTACTCAAAAGGAAACTCAGGAGAAAGGCAGAAGGGTAAACATGGGAAGGCAGTAAACTGACCATGACAGTGTTAGGCACACAAAGAGTTCTACCAGACACTTTGAGTATTATTACTTCGGTAAAAGCCCAGAACATATTTCATGTAAAAATTTCCAAATTTTAGATGTTTATATTTTTGTACATATATATTTTAAAATCCTAAATTGGCCACAATCTTCTCTGCACTAGGTGGAATATGGGCTGCTAGTTTTGAAAGGTACTCTAGGCACTGCTTCTGTTCTCTAACACTGTTTGTTTTCACAATGCATAAGGAATGGATCATATGGCTTCACTTTTCTCTCACGCAGAATACCAGGCTTCAAGTTCCAGGAGAGATACATTGATTAGTATTTACATAATTTTTGGTCTCCGGGCAATTTATTCTTTTTCCTTTCTTTAGAATCCATAGAAAAGGACACATTGCAGGACAAAAGACTTAGTATATTTCAGCCTAACAATGTCAGAGAGTTTTAGTTAATACCAGATACCTCAGCACTCCATACATATAAAAGTTTTATTATGGCAGAGCTTTAATTTCTTAGCTATTCGGATTTATATTCCCCACTTGTATAGTATATCAGTGTGCCACATACCTCAAAATACAATCAGAATAGCATCTGCTAGATAACTGGTTATGGATAAAAATAGACAATTCTGGCATCAAATTTGTTCTGTTCTGCATTTGTCATTCTTCCAAAAGTTTGGGTCAGATCCAATTAAGGGAGTAGACCAAAAAATGGCATGCTAATGCAAACAGTGCGTCTTTGATCTCCAAAACTATTCTTTCATCTTTACCTATTTTCTCCTTATGTTGACAACACTGTTTGCTTTCCTCTTTTCTCTGTGCCCCTTTGGCTCATCAGTATCCAACTATAATAGAAATAAGGTGTTGGGAACTTCCATGAGTCAAACACAATTCTATTCCTGGAAACTGGTAATCCTGAAACACATGCATCAGAACACCTGAAGAGTTTGATTAAACACAGATAGGGCCCTACCACTAAGGCATGATTCAGTAGGGATCAAGTGAAGCCTGGATATTTACATTTCTAATGAGTCCCTAAGTATTGCAGATGGAGCTGCAGGTATGAGAACTATTACTTTAACAACCACCACTGACAGACCTGAGCATTATTTTCCAAGTTAGATCATCCAGTTTCAGATGTAAAGTTAAATATCAAATAAACAGCAGGCCATGGATATGAGGAAATGAGGATTAAGTGGCCAGTGTCCTTCTTTGCACATGACTGAGGAAGTTCCCAGTACTACTATGCTAAAATAAGATTATCTGAGGCAGGTCTGGACAAGCTGGTCTCCTAAAAGGCAAATTTGGGAAAAGTGGGAATGAATTTCTATAAAGGAATACAGAATGTTTTAAATAATACCAAGCATAACATGAATTTCTGTATTGTGAGATATAGTTTTTGAGATATGTGTAATAAGTGAGGAAAGCTGGACATATAGCCAGACCTTTACTGCAGAGACAAAAAACCAAACCAAACCAAACCAAACCCACAAGAAAAGAAAAACACTTGGGAGCTGTATTAATCTTTCATTCAGCAGTTTAACCTAGATTTGTTTCATAAAAATAGGGTCTCCTCTCCCCAACTTAGAGACTATGTGTCTAAGGGAATTCATTCTCTCTCTCTCTCTCTCTCTCTCTCTCTCTCTCTCTCTCTCTGAGAATCAAGGATTGAACTCAGGCCCTTGCACTTGCCAGGGAAGCGCTTATTCTACTGAGCCATCTTCCCAGTCTCCCTCTTCTTTTTCTTTTTCTTTTTCTTTTGTTCACAGAGGTTCAGTCTAAAGCTCAGTTTATCCTTTCCAAAGGTAAATTAATCCAAAATAAGTTAATCACAAACCATAATTGTTAGAATTTGGCTTAACTGAGCAGATCTGGCTGCCACACTTAGCGGATGTAAGCACCCAGACAAATGGGTGCATTTTACCAGAATCCTTGGTAACATCTGTAAAACACATTACAAAAGACACAGAAAAAGGAAGACATAAAGCAAATCAGTGTATTCCAAGGTGTTTTAAGTGACTTTGGTGCCACTAGACAAGGAAGTTGCCTTTTATGTTTCTAGAACAGATGTTTTTCCCTTTCTAAGGCAGAAATAAAGAAAATGTTTCAAATCTATGGCTAGTAGTACCTGTGTTCTAAGAACTTTCAGAGGAGAAAAAGCAGAGCATGCTGCATTGTAGTTCCCACTACACAAAGAATACCTTGCCTTATCTTTAAGAATTGTGACATGGTAAATCATGAGACAGGGAAGTTTTTACTAATTGAAATTGAGTATATAAGTCAGGTCTTGCCTTCTAACTAGTGAATTTATAATGTACACATCAAGAATTTCAAATGTGGAGGGAGTCACATTATAAGTTTTTGGTCTAGAATCCTGTTAGGCAGTCTGCATAATGACAACAGAATAATAATTAGTAGCTTTTTTTTTAAACTATGGAGCTGTCTTAAAAATCACAATAATCAAGCTCTCATAACGGGAAATACAATGATAAAATATTTAAAAGGAATATAATTTAGAACATTACCTCATGTGGTTTCAGACATTTATTGTATGTAATATAAGAATCACTTAGCATTTTTATTACACTGTCGGTTTTTCATGGATAAACAATACTGAAAACATTTTAATTACCAAAAAGATACGATGATGCAATTAAGAAGCCCTTGCCACAACCAAACAACATCAGATATCTAGACAAAAAGTCTTGTTTTCAATTTGAGCGGACCAGGAAAAGAGGTTCCTGGGAGTACATTCCACTGCATAAGCAGTGCAAAGCACTTGCAAAGGTGAAGAAAATGCAACAGAATGATCTTTACAAACCTCAAGAAAACAATGCTTCTTTTTCAACTGAGAAACTTTGAACTGACTTTGTCAGATATAAAAGTTACAATTCTTGTTATATAGGCCTTGCTTTGTCTTGGTCTTAACCATCCAGCAGAAAAGTATAAAAAGTAAAGTAATATTAATATGCTGAGCTGTAAAAGGCTCAAGTCAACAACTTCTGACATTGCCAGTCCTACAGATAATCCATTACTATTATGGACTACTGGATTATATTGGATTTATTTGCTGAATTCATGCACCTGCAATATTTGAATGACAATCAAATACCCTTCTCTGACAAAGCTAAACAAAACAGGGGATATAAATGAAGAACCATTTTGTATCTGTATATTCAAAATAGTTAGGATAGATATATAGCAACTTTCTCTTAATTCAATGAATAGAAAGATTTGTTCTAATAATGTTTGTGCACAGGATATCATGTCTGTATCTTATACTGTGAACAACCATTGAAACTGTCCTACTAATTGGTTTTGAAACTCAGTGCTATTTGCTTCTCAATAAAATAATAAAAAAATAAAAATTTAAGAAAAGAAAAACTTTCAAAAACTACTGAACATTCCTGTCCCACTGTAAGCAGGGTTGTTGTAAGACTCAAGCTATGGTTTATTTCAATCATCATAGCACCTTATTGTCATAAAATACAAGTGCTTCATAATTTATCTGCCCTCCAATAGTCAGTCCTATATATAGTTGTTAATATCATTTAGCCAAAATTATTTTTAAGAGTTGGAGGACAAATACAAATTACAGAAAGCAAATCAAAGTAGAGCAGAAAACATAAAAGTTCTATTCACTGTTTATTGAAAGGCTGGCAGCTAAATGATTGATACAATGCTTGGACAATAATAGAATTCTGGAACAGAACTCCCCCAGAAAAACCAACAGATCTGTTTCTAAAATGGTAAGATTATCTAAAGAAACCATATAAAGCAGGTTATCATAAAACTGCAGGCATAAATTATCTTTATTTTCATAAGTTATTTTCATAAATTATTACTGAGTTTCAGAAATTACCCACTACAGCAAACTGCCTCTTGAACAAAAACTTATTACACTATATTTTTCTCTTTACTTTTCAGAATATATTCATTGTACCTATATCACTATTTCACAAAAATGTGACAATAAATGTTTCTTTTAAATCAATCTTTCTTTTCCTAAATGAAGAGAAAAAGTTTTTGGGTTTTTAGGCTTTATTTAAAGAACACTTATTAGTAGTTATTTAGAGGACAAGATGTAGACATACTATGAAGACAACAATATGCAATGTATTAATTATTGTAACTGTCATACTAACCAATTTTGAAACTGTTTCACTGCTATTTTATCTTTTTTCTCATTAAAATGAATAAAAGATAAAAAATTACAGATAAAAACTGTGTTTAAATATATAGAAAGTCAATTTGTGGCAAAAATTCAGGGGAAGCTGAAACAGACAAAGTTATATTAGTCTCTGGAATAGTTTCCCTAGGAAAAAAATGGTAGCAACTAATTGCCTCTGTCACTTTAAATGACGCTGGAAAAATATGCAGTTGGGATCAAGGCTGTGTTGGCATGGAGATGCTACTGGCCTTCTTAACTTCAGTATCTATGAAGTTTTGAAATAGTTGTAAACTTTTGTGACCAATAAAGCTATGTGATAAAGACAAAAATAAAAACACTTATTTTGGCAGTAAGAGACTTTAAATCCAGTTATTTCTTTATTTATTTGCGGAACCGGGGATTGAACTCAGGGCCTTGCCAGGGAAGTATTCATTCTACTGAGCCATCTCCCCGGCCCCCAATTATTTATTTTGAATAAATAATAAAACACGGATTTCTGCATTAGCTTTATCACAATATTCAAGTAAACATTTTAATATAAATGTAGTATTTGAAAGGTAAAGCTATTTTACTAAAGGCTATTCTTTGAGAATTAATCAGAAAGGATAAGTCTCTTTGAAATGGTCAGTACTGGACATTCTAAAGTAGAATGCTGAATATTTTTATAGCCTCAAAAGGTGAGAGGTCTGGTCCCAAGTGCCTGACATCTCCACGGGTGCTGATATTTCTATTTCACTTTACCTGCTGAGATCTTCTTTCAGGAGTCAAATCAGGATATCATGAACCCATCTGAGAAGAACAGATGGATTTTCATCATGAACTTAGATAAAATAACATTTAACTATAACTTTTAAGTTTTAGAATTGACTCATTTTATTTGGACACACATATATCTGTGTTTTTAATTGCTGATAATTTTTGTTACTTTTAACAAAATCCCAACTATAAAATTTAAAATTAAAAGCTAGCACCTTCATTAGATACACTGTTTTGCTCATAGATCTCTTCTGAAGAACAAGTTTATTTTTTATTTTTTTATTTTTTTTTAATAGGTGATTTTCTTTTGTAAACCTGTGTTAAAGTCAAAGTCGTTTCTTTGAGAGATGTTCCAGTGCAAAAGCCTTACCACAGACACATGAGTAGCTGTGCTCATGTCGGGCTGGTAGACTCTGCTTGCCTGGGCAGGAAGCCAGGATCAAGAAGCCAGCAGCTCAGGACTGGGGATGTGGAGTCAGAAGTCCACGTGCTTGGGGAGCGTGTGAGGCAGAAGCCACATCTAAGCCTTGTGCTCGCAAAGCTGCTGCCAAATAATCAAGATCGCAGCCAGGCCATGACAGCCAGCTCGCAGAGCTGGGGACAAAAGCCAGAGCCAGAAGGCAAACTGGGCGAGAAGAAACAGGTCACTGGGCATATGAGGACATGGCTCAAGACCATGGGAGACAGACAATGTGGCGACCTTGTCAGGTTATTTTTAGCAGGAAGGTATTACTTTGTGGCAGCTCTGTCATGCTTTTTATTTATTTATTTATTTTTAGAAGAGCCAAGTTCCCAGTGTTCCCCTCCCAGAGAAAACAGGCGAAGGAACGTTGGGTGGCTAATGGTCTAAAGATCTTTGATTTTAACCCTGGGCAAAACTATAGGAAACTCTGAGGGAGAGACACCCATTGAACAAATTTCATCATTTCCTCTCTTTTCTTTGCATTTTTTTTCAATTTGGCACATCCCTACATTATCAAAAAATAACAATCTAAAGACATAAAATAATGTTTGCACATACACAATTGTCTCTTTGACATATCCATTTATTCTATGTTACCTCTTATTGAGGATATTTCTAGAGTAAACACATTAAAAACTTCTCCCAATTTACTCAGGGAAAAAAAAAAAAAAACAGTAACCCAGGACTGGGCAGCTACACTAATGGGGTTTTGCTGCATTGCCTGGTTCAATGAAGTCATGTTTCAGAAGGTTCCAGAAATAAATTCCTACTGAGGGATCACTTTTGTAAAAATATGTGTTTTTAACAAAACTGAAACTCAGAATGAATTTACTACATAATTCCAGTGCACAAGTAACTCTAGGTGTTGAAGTTATTCTTGGAGGATCCTGCAAATTTGTAAATTAATATCATACTTTATTTTCACACAACTTGCTTTTTACACAACATGTGATACAGAAGTATGTATAGCACTGTGGCACCATTATTTCTCTCATCTTTGCTTTTATTTAAATCTTAAAAATAAGAAAAACTCAATCTGACTTGATCTTCAGAGTAACATTCCAAAACCTTTCCAGCTTATAAATCTGGATTAATGCAAATTACTCAGACTAAAGAATAAATTCAGTTAAATAGATCCAAATGAGATTCAAATCTGTATTTTCTTATTAACTAATTTTGGGGTGCTGCTGGAGAAACAGGATAAAGCAGAACTTCAAAGAAAAAGTCAGAAAGATATGTCTCATTTGCTCATTTAAGTTACAGGCTTTATACAGAGAGGTTTTTTTTTGGGGGGGGGTATTTTAGTAAGGGTCTCTAGGATCTACAGTGTCTCACTACACAGATCAGACTTGTAGTGATTCTCCTGCTTTCAGGTTCCCAACCAGTGGGGTTATAGGCAGGCAACACCACTCTCACTCTCAACTGCCATCTCAGCATGCCCCTGGGGTAGGGCCAGCAAGGCATGCCAGAAAGCACGCCCCAGCCACTGAGTCCACCTAAGCAGGCACTTTATTTATTTATTTATTGTATTTAATTTTTTAAAATCTTTTTTTTAGTAATTTTATTGAGACACAAATAGCAATGAGACAGTTTCAAAACCGATTAGTAGGATGGTTTCAATAATTAATACATTTTATACTTCATTTTTATACTTTTCTGCTGGATGGTTAAGACCAAGATAAAGCAAGAC
>NDGN011518102.1:3523-24457 GCA_002564285.1 Tympanoctomys barrerae | reverse complement strand
AAGAAGAAGAAGAAGAAGAAGAAGAAGAAGAAGAAGAAGAAGAAGAGAAGAAGAAGAAGAAAACAACCCAGAGACACTCCCAGTAACATTTTCTGCTGGAGGTTGAAGCTAGGATCCTGCACATGTTAAATACACACTGTACCTTTGAGCCACACACCTCATCTCCTCAGATATTTTTTTTCCTGCAGTAACTGGGTATCAAATTCAGGACCTTGTGCTTGCCAGGCAGGGGCTTATGTCACTGAGCTATCTCCTTGGCCCCTGACAGACATCTTCAAGCCCTTTAATTGAAGTCTACCTTTGGACTTGAAAAAATGCTGCTTTGGCATAATTCAGTTCAAACTGACTTCTGTGATCTGTAGCCAAACATTCTGACTGATGCAGAACCAAATCACATGAAAATAAACTGACATAAAATGAGTTTTAAAAAAATCTTTCTTAGCCAAATCAGCAACATCAGTCATGCTTTCTTACTCTGCCTCCTACTCTGGTCTGGTCCCGCCAGTGTTTGGACAAAGGACCACAGGCACTCTGAGGCTGGGACGCAGTTCCCCTCCTCTGGGCGTCTCCCCCACCCCCCACCCGCCCCCACCCGCGCCCCTCCAGCACCTGATGGCATGAGAAGTGCAGGATCATTCTGATCAGATCCCTGGACTGGAATTTCTGAGGCAGGGAGGTAAACTCCAGCATCTCAGAAAGGTTTCCCTCAACAAGTGTTGAAAGGAAGAACATTCTATCACAGTGATGGAGAACCTTTTAGAGACAAGTGCCCAAACTGCAACCCCAAACCCACTGTATTGCAAAGTGCCAACACTACAGTTAACCCTGCAGGGCAATGCTGGGCGACGGGGCTCTCGCAGGTTCATCATCACTGTATTTCATCCTCTGTGATGAGCAGAACCGAAATCACACACAGCCTGTAATCCTAGGTAACTAGGATCTGAGAACAATGGGGCATAACTCAGGGCACCAGCACCCAGCAGACTGTCTGTTTAAAAGTAATCAATAATGAGAGGGGGAGAGATGGATGGGTATGTGATAAAAAACACACCTGTATCTGAAAAATGAGCAGAAAACCAATTTGTTTAAAAAAAGATCTACAGAGTACCTGAAAGTCTGGTAATGAGGCAGCACTGTTACCCAGGTAGACCAGAAAGGTAAGTGTAAATAACCCCTGCCCACATCAGACAAGGTCAAAGGGAGCTCCCCTGCCCTGGCTAAGATAGTCCTTCCAGTGCTCTCCAGCCAGCCAAATGAGAACCCACCCCATGCCAATGCCTGGCACCCAAGAGATGCCCACAGCAACAAACTAACCAGCTCTTCTTGGTTCTTCCTCTCCTCTCAACCTGAGCTGTGGTGCCAGTCCCAGCCGCCCTCAGACCTCTCTTCTCACTCTGTGAGATGTGCAGGCTGAGAATCTATATACTGACAAATATCAGTCCTAGTGTCCAGACTCACATGATCATCTCTATCTGGACAGCAACTGAGCATTTGCAAAATTTAACACCTCTAAAGCCAAACTTCCACTCTTGACCTCCAAGTCTTCCCCATCTTTTGCAGGCAATGCCGTCCTTCCTGCTTTTTGTGAAAAACTTGGGGTTCATCTTTGACTCTTCTTTCTCACACTCTCCCTTTCCATCAGCAATTCCTGTCAACTCCATCTTCAAACACATTCTAGATCTCTTCTCCATTTCTACTCTGGTCCATGATACCCTTCCTGGGGGTGACAGCAGCCTCCTAACTTGAGCTCCCACTCCTGTCTACTCTCCATTGCTTGGGAACCAGGAGTCCAGTAAAAGGTATCACTGGAGGAGCTGTACCTCTGTTAAATCCTTCCGTCCTTCATCCCATAAGTAAAAGTCAAAGGTAACTACAGTAGCCCAGGTGCTTGGGTCCCCTACGACTTTGGTCTCACCTTCTGCCACTTTCTCCCTCCTCACTGCTCTCCAGCCCTTTCGCTGCTCTCCACTATGCCATGTACACTGGCAGAAGCAGCTCTGGGCCTTTATACAAGCTGTTCTTTCTGCCTGGAGCGCTCCCTCCTGGATACCCTCCTCCCGCCCCTCCTGTGGATTTGGGCCTAAGAGCAGCTCCTCAGAGTCTACACTACCTAACTCTTAAGCCAGTGAGCCTGACCCACCTGGCTCTCCTACCCATCCCTGGTGTTTTATGGTTTGTGTCTAGTTGTCCCTGCAAAGCCTCATGCAGTCATGGGGCGACTTCTACTAGAGTTTGTGATTAATTCTGGATCCAAAGTTGGGATTATGGGTGTGAGTGCTACCCTTGCCCTGGGGCAGATAATCTGCATACAAATATAAGGAGAGGGGAGAGGCTTGCTAGCTGCCAAAGCTGCTCCTCCTGCGTTTGCTCTGTTCTGTTTTCTCTTGCAATGAACTGTTGCCCTCTGCCATGGGCCACTCTGCCTTGGAGCCAGCCGAGTGTGGACTGAAACCACTACTAACTGTGAGCTAAATAAACCTTTCTTTCCTTAAATTTGAATGTTAGGTATTTTGTCCCAGCAACAACAGAAAAGTAACTGAAACACCTGGCCTTTCCCTGTCATAGGACTTTTCTGTCTGTTGCTGCCATTCTCACTAGAACACAGGCCTGTGAGGGCAGACAGAGACTGCTGTAGTTTGATCACTGTATCCTCAGAGCTTAGGTCAGTCAGTGCTCAGTAAATATTAGCCAAGTGAGCAAATACAGGGTAGAAGCTGACCCTTTGGTCCCCAAGGTCAACTGGTGCTAAGGCAGCCTCACGGACTTCTGCACGCACCCTGCTCTCCTGGCCGCACAGCTTTTAATTAGTGGTAGAGCAACAGTGACAGGGTGGCTCAAAATACTCAGTGCTGGAAGCTGCTAGGGGACCTTGCTTTCTTTTCTGTCATTTATCTACAGTCTGGTTTCTTTCAGCATGGCCTTATTTTATGACAGTTCTCCCTTCACTAAGTTTACCCCCTTCTAACTCCTAGACAGCAGCAGCAGTGGGGGAGGGACACCTATTCTCCATCTGAGTGGGTGGACTATGTGGCAGAGGAGCAGGCCCAGGGGACAGTGGGAGGGAGGCAGAGGCCGACATACTCACTCGCCCATGTAGCCCTTGGAGGTAGAGTGGAAAGAGGCAAGTTCCACGTTGCTGGAATACTCGGGTCCCATCTCATAAAGCACCTTCTTAAAGGAGTGGAATCTGCAGTCTGGAGAGTACACGTTATCCTGGTACACCTGCAGGGAGAAGGGATGGGGACGTCACTGCAAGAACTCCCAAGAGGCCTGTTCCAGGCAGGTGCTGCTGTGCGGCTGAGGGCACAGCTGGAGGAGTGTACAGGTGCTCTCTACTTTTCAGTGCCAGAGTGGTGTCCACATCCATTTAGTTTTTCTGTCCTCAGATCTGGCCATTCACAGCCGCAAGCACCCTACTCTATCCTGAGATAACTTCCCACACCTGTTTTAAAGATTGGGTGGCTTTCTGAGTCCCCAGAATCAGCCAGGCTCCACCTGTGACAGGCCAGGCATTGTGCTACTCCTCCCCTTCTTCCTAGACCCTAGGGACAAGTCACAAGAACTATGGGTCTCTGTTGCTCCTTCCTTTAGAAATGAAGATTTCAGGTCCACATATTCTTATAGAACAAATTGATGAATACGCTATGTGTATGTGTGCTGGTCATCAGGGATTGCTACAGAGCAAAGAAATAAAAATACCGTAGTATTTTAGAAGCTACAACTAACCAGAAACCTTGCAGAAATGAAGATGAAATGAAAGTGAAACTTGATGGTTTCCAATTTCTTCCCTACAAAGCAAAAAAAAGTATAAGCAGGCCTCAACCTCAGAAGTGGAGCACAAAAGCCAACAGATATGGGGTTAAGATCCCTGTCTCATGGGTTGTTAGAATTAAATGAGACAGGATATACGGACTTAGAAAAGGCACAGAACTGCAACTTTGTGGGGAGGAGACATCAGTCAGTGCCACCATGCTAGCACCCAGCCTCCCTTCCTTGGTTGAATCCCTCATCCTATTCTCAAGAAATGCCCTCCCAGTTGTCCTTCTGGAGGTTTGGGGAAAAACAGGCTGGAAGCCCACCCAATTTGCATACTGTAACTTGTAGGCCACAGCCACAGGGCTGAGACTCAAGCTGAACCAATGAGACACAACTGTGAGACTTCTGATAGATGACTAGTGTGGGGAAAAACCCTCTTTCAAGGCTCGGAAGACAACAGGCCTATGTGAGAGGACAACATGGATGGATGGAAAAGGGAAAGAGGATTTGGAAGATATGGCCTGAGCCACCAATGTGGCTGCGTATCAACCATTTTTTTTTTTTCTTTTTAAGTTTAAAGTTATTTGGGTTTAATTTCTAATGCTTATGAGTCCAAACCAAGACAAGAACAAATCAGGTCAGAGATTCATAGGCAGTTTGACTGATCAGATCCATCCTTAGAATCACTTCTCCAGTACCTTGAAAAAAGAACTCTCTGGCTATGGACCAACCAGGCCTGGATCCCTCCCCTATAAAAGACAGCTCACCTCTGCCCTCTCTGGGGGGCTGGGACTACTCTTACCTCATCAGCCAGGAGAAAGAGCTTCTCTTCCCAGGCAAAGTGAATCACATCTTCTATGCACTTTCTGCTTTGTACCTGGCCTACAAAATCCCCAAGAAAACCAAAATGTAGGTTGCAATGTTGTTTAAACTGATCCCAGGTCAGAATCCCACCCAGAATCACTCAGGTGTCCTGTGTTCCCTTAAGATCCCACGAGACCACACTACAACCAGTTGCAATGCCTGATGGTGCAGTGAGCCTCCAGGGACATCTGGAGGGTCAATCTCCTCTGGCTGACTCTTGGAGGCCAGGGAAGTGGGGGAGTAGTGTTCACACTCTACTTTCTTGTTATCCTTGAGTGGAGGATGTATAAGTGGGAGGTTTGCCTGTCTGTTCTGGAGGATAGGAAGGCATGGAAGTGTCGTGAAGAGGAAAATGAAACTCAAGGAGTTAAGTATTAGCTCACTCCACCCCACCTCACTATGTGCCAGCAGTGACTGAAGGGGAGAAGTGTACGGCTGACACGGTAACTGGATGAGTTACTGGAGCAAAACTGGGGGTGTTGTGCGAACACCTCCCTAGAGAGGAACACATAATCCCCAAGAAGCAGGGACAGCCTCCTGGCTCACCATCTACCCTCAAAGCTGACACTCAGCAGGTGTTCAATAAATATTTGCAGAACACCACTAAATGAGAGATTGCAGGCAACAGCCTGGTACCTCCTATCAGCTCCTGCTGGAGAGCTAGGCACAGCTGAAGACCATCGTGATAGGAGCCTTACAGCTTTCCTTAGCTTAGCTGCCCCTCCTTCAGGACTGCACAGCAACAAAGAAAACATCCACCAACCATTTGATAGAAATGAGTGTACACAGCAAGGTACTAACCCTGGCAGCTCATAGGAAATGTCCTGGTATAGGCTGGGGAAGCAGCAAAGGTAACAAAGTGGAGATGCAGCCTTTTCCCAATATTTTCTGAGACATGCATAATGTATGTCTTAGAATCTCAGGAATATCTGATGCAATCACAATGTCCTCCACAAAACCATGACAATGACTGGGCTTGATGATTTATTTTAAAAAGCCATGCTTCTTTACTCTATGCATATGAGTATGTGTTGTGGAAATCTGACTTTATGTACATGTGCCTTTATGTGCATATTTGTATTTTATACAAAGCAGTACACAAAATATTATGGTATTTGTAAAAAAGAAAAATGCCTATATTCTTGTCTATGTAACAAAAAGTATCTGGAAAAATATAGTCACGTATCTTGTGAAAGCATGGTACGGTTCAGCCAAGATTTGTCTTGAATTATCTAAGCAAATAACCGATTTCTCTCTCTTTCTCACTTCGTTGCAGTACTGGGGATCAAACCTAGGTCCTTTGCACTGAACTATAACTCTTTTTAGTTTTCATTTTGTGTTAGGGTTTTGTGAAGTTTCCTAGATGGGACTCAAACTTGCAGTCCTTCTGCCTTAAGCTTTCCAGAGTGGTACAATTACAGACACGTGCCACTCTGGCTGGCTTAACTCAGTTAAGCGATTCTCCTACCAAATAGGCTTCCTATGAAGCAAGCTCAGTGCAACAGAATCCAAGAGGGTGGCAGACCTTGATTTTCAAAAGCCAGTATTGTTCTCATGGATAGGCAGGAGCCTGCCATCTCAAGGGCAGAATCTGCCTGCAAGTCCTCCTGGCCTTGTCCTCTCACACCTGTCTTCTCACCTCTGTATCCTTTTAGGATACAAGCACGAACACTAGAACGTGCAAAAACATGTCCACTACTGCTAAGGGTAAGCAAGAAACCAAGGGAGGACCAAAGCCTCAAAAAGCCCTCAGCCTGGTAGAGGAGATGACATCCAATGGATGCAAATGATTCCACTGATGCATATGAAAAGGACAGAGCTTACAGCCTCCAGTGCCAGGGGACAACAGTCTCTTAGAGCACACCTGCTGAGCTACTGAAAGGGACAAACACATCAACAATGGGAGAGGAGAAGGGGAAGTCACATGTTGATTTAAAGGTACCAGGAGACAGCAGACTTGGGTTTGATACAGGCCCTCGAAAGCGGGAGATGGCTTCTGAATACCTATCATTAGTCTGGACCAAAGGAATTCGTCATGAACTGGTGGGATTATGTGTGGCTTGTGCCCATGGAGCATCCTTTCCTTTTGTGAATAACAGGTCACAGCTATGCTATGGAGAACTCTGGCAGGGGGCACTGACACAGACCTGGCCCATCAGTACTGGCTTGACTGGTTCAGGCACAGTCAGGGGACCCAACATAGGCCTTTGACAGTCTGCCCTGGGACTTCTGATCAACCTATGGAATACTCCTCCCCTCCCCAAGGCTGAGTGGGTGGGTACTGGCTGGAGCCAATGAAGGTCAGATCCTGAGGACAGATCCTTCTGGAGAAGGAACCCAGCACTGAAGACAGCACAGCTGAGAAACGCACTAAGGATCTTCTGGTTCAAGTGTACTGCTTTGACCCCTGACTGGACTTTATAGAACAATGATACAACCTCCCAAGCCTCAAGCTGGGTTTCTACCTTGAAACCAAAAGAGCCCTGGCTTAATACCCCAGTGCACTTCTGACACAACTGGTCACAGAGTGTCATCTGGACAAGATACATGATCTACACAGGTGGGTCCTCAGGTTCCACTGCTCCTCTTCTAAAGTTGACCAATTTTCATATGTTAAGATCCGAAGAGAAAATCCAGATTGTTTCCACTGAAAAAGTTATTCTTTATACAAATTACCTACATTAATTCCTATGAAGCAAGCTCAGTGCAACAGAATTAATGAATGAATTAATGAACTAATGACCCTTTCACTTAGAACAGAGAGTCTCTGTTGCAGTTATTTCTTCCCAGACAGCTAGGTGAAAAGATTTATGCAAACACCCAGCCAAGAAAAGTGCTAACTCAAGTAGATAAGGTAAACATCCTTCCTAACATGTTGCTGGACTAGCAAATGTGCTCCTGGGATGGGACAGGCAAAAAAGTATCACTGAAAGCTTACTAACAATGCAGTCCGAGGCCAGCCAGATAGCTCAGTGGATTAAAGTGCCTGCTTAGGCAGACACAGGGACCTGCTGTGCTCGCCCTGGGGGCGAGGTGAGGTGGCAGTGATTGAGACTGGGTGTGGTGGTGTGCCACTGTAATGGGAGGCTCAAAACAGAAGGATTGCTATGAGTCCGATCTGTGTAGTGAGACCCTGTACTAAGCATTAAAAAAAAAAAAAAAAAAAAAAGCAGTCGTTAAGCCCTATCAGGTCCAATTACATCAGAAGAGCTGTACCTGGGGCCCAAAATATGTTAACAAGCTGAAAGTTTGAGAACCACTAGGGTAAGGATGCAGTTTTCATCAGCTGCACCAACTACTGATGCCTGCACCTCATCCCGAGTCTGAGGTATGAGATGGCCTTTCAGATTTTTTTCAAATCTCTCAATTTACAACTGGACTGGGGCCCCATTCTCCGTCGTTTCCCTGCTGCATCCTGGTTAGTTAGCCTCTTCATCCACCGCCCCCCACCCCAGCACTGCAGTAAATAAGCCCGCATCACTGCCAGCTGCACCCATTTTCTGCTCTGAGGCATTCAAGTGGTGCTTTCAGCTGATTGAAGCATCATTTGATGTTCCCGAGAAGCAGATTCCACAATCAACTCCAACACACTTTGGCCCAGACTCAATTTATCTCAACAAAGGAGGAGAGAGAAGCCCTTGTTCTCTACATCCAAATAGCACGGGGGCATAGGAAGCCAGCAGCCCAGAAAGCTCAAAACAGGCAAGACTGTGCATTTTTTGAAAAGAAAAATATGCAAAACTGGGACTGCCTTTCAATTTCGGGAAACAGGGTTTTTGTTTCCTGGTTTGCTGTTTTCAATATGGCATTTCCTTCTCAGGACTCAAGGTACACAGCAATGTTGTGTCATAAAAAAAAAAAAAAAAGCACATATCAGCATTCTGAAAACTGGTTCAGGAAAATAAATGGGAGTGAAAATAAGATCTAGGATCAGTGGTGAGAGTTTGTGCTTGAATAACCTCAAGAAGCTGAGTAGCCGGATGCAAAAATGGGAAGGGAAGACTGGTCTTTAACAGAACCCTGTCAACAAAATGCTGCCTGCACTTGCTGCCACCTGATCTTAGAGCTCTGTCAGCGCGGCTGGAACTGACTGGTGTGGAAACTGGGTGGAGAGGCCCCACCATGATTAACTCCTTAGTTCTGAATGTCAAATACTCCACCTCCAAAGACAGGTGTGAGCAAGGGAATGCCGACCTGTGGGGTTCCCCGGGTTGATGATGCAGAGCACCTTGGGGTCACAGTGGTCTTTGGCCTCTTGCACAGCCCGCCGGAGCTCATTCACATTCAAGGCCCAGCAGTTCTCCTCATCCAGGTAGTAATTCACCTGGATGGCACCGAGCTCTGAGATGACTGCCGAGTAGAGGGGATACTGTGGGATGGGAATCATCACACCGGTCCGCGACTTGCCGCCCCCAGAGACGAGGATCTTCAGGATTGTCTGCAACCAGAAGTCACAGTCAGAAGGTCCCGGCCAGTCCCCACTCTTTAGAAGCTGATGAGCAGCTAAGTCTGTTGGCCCCAGCCCTAGCCTTTCACCCTGACCCTCCTGCCTGTGTCACCCAAGCCAGCCTCACTTCCCAAGACGCCATGCCCTCACCCACAGAGCCACGGCTGCTGGAAAGAGTAAGCACAGCGGAATGTTGTCAAGGTCTCAGTATGGTGAACTGTCCAGGGAATATACATAGACTCAATTTGTAGGTTTTTGTTTTGTTCTGTGGTGCTGGGGATTGAATGCAGGCAATTCTGAGCTATAATCCCAGTCCCTTTTTAGTTATTTTGGGGTACTGTAGATTGAACCCAAAGCTTCATGGCTGAACTACATTTGCAGTCTTTTTTTTTTTTTTTTGGACACAGGTTCTCACTAAATCGCCCATCCTAGCCTTTAACTTGATCTTCCTGCATCAGCCTCAGGAGTAGCTGGGATTAGAGGTTTGTGCCACCATGCCCAGCCTTGCTAACATTTTTAATACTTAAAATACATTTGTCCCCTACCCAGCCCCATCTCAGAATTATTATGACCCATTCCTGAGACCCAGATTTATAATCTAATCTATTTTATCATAGGCATCAGTTGCCAATGGCTAGAAAGACCCTTGGAGAGCTGAAACGGGATGAAATACCCACCCACTACCACCAGATGGCACTTCAACCTGTTTGCAAGGCTGAGCAGGATGCATGTTTGTAGGGTTCCTGAGAAGCCAGGCTACAGAATCCAGCAGGGTGTTGGTGAACAGAGTCAGCAGTAATTCACTGAATGACCAAGCCAATGGCCTCACAGGGAGTCTCCACCTAATGCAGTGCCGATCCCCTCTCAGGAGCTGTTCCTTGCTCCAAGTATGACTGAAAAGTGCAATGACTGGGTTCCTCTACTGAGTCTTCTGGACACACCCTCCCTTCAGGACTTCTGCCAGCACTGACTGGGCCTCACGGGGAACAGAGGGGGCCTTGACAGCACAAGGCAGTGGGAGGTGCAGAGTCTGGGGACTGAAGTTGTAATATCAAACCCCAAATGTTGCAAGAACTGGCTCAAAGCAGGCACCACCTAATGTCTCTGGGCCTGTTTCCTTAAGGGCTCCAGTAAGAATTTAATGATTTCAAACATTTTGGGAAAAGAATAGAGCACTCAGAAAACAGCAAAAACAAGGGACCTCTGGAGCTAGGAGACAAGCACAGCCCCAGAGGATGGCAAACCTCTCCCCTGACTGCACCTGGCATCAGCCAGGCCCTGGGGAGAGGCCCTGGAGGGATGGAGGATAGTGTTCACCTAACACTGGGAGACCCCAGACTCCAACCTCCTCACCTCAAAAAGGCTGCAAGCCCTAAGCAGAGGATTCTGGACTTTTCCAAGTGGTTGTCAACACCAGACCCTCCTCATCCGTGGATAATGGAGCCCATAGCACCTCTTCTCTTGCCTTCTGAGTGCACCCTCCCACCTGTGAACTCGACCAGCCAGAGATAAGGCTAAAGAGTGTTAGCTGACTATGTGCCCCTCTGGCTTCATGGCTCTAAGCCCTGAAGTCACCACCTCTCTGGCCCCACTTATAACACTGTGTTTCCCCCCAGAGTGACTCCACTGCCCAGCAGTGGCCTCCTCCAGCTCCGGGCCACACACCAATGCTCCCAACTCTCTTCCATCTTCCTTTTTGCCTGCCTGACACTACTGTACTGGCTCAGTGTCTCTGCTGTCCCTTCTCTGGCCCTTTGTCCTTTGCACTGCAAAAGAGAAACTGAAAACTGGTGCTGTAACTTTTTTTTTAGTGGGATGGCAAAGCTGATATGAAGTCAGAAGCCAAATGATGTGCTTGGCTCCCCAGCACCAGGCATGGAGCCTGGCAGAGGGGCACAGCAGGATGTGCTGAGTCACAGAAAGGTCATCGGGCACTTGCAGCGTGCCAAGGCTTCCTCTACAATTAAAACTACTGGTGGGTTCTGCAGGGAGATTAAGGAGGCTGCTGTGATGTCCAGGGTCTGGAAGACCAGAAGAGGCCTGCATGCTCCCAGGACAGAGTGACAGAGGGACTTGTCACTCTGTCACCAGCCCTGGCAGGCAAGGCTGTCCTTCAGGTGAGCTCACACTGAGTAGGCACCAGCCCCTCTCACACATACGGTAATGCCATCGCTAGCCCCAGTAGTCAGATAAATGTTGTCTGGGTCTGCAGGCACGCCGCCATCTCTCCTGGTGATGTAGGCAGCCACATCTTCACGGATGCAGTTGACTCCTTGGCTGGCACTGTATGACCCTGTAAGATAGCAGGCAAGACAGCAAATAGTGACAGGATGCTCCACAGTATCAGGGTAATATCTGCACAACTAACTGGGGGGAAATTTTTTATTGGGGGGAGCAACTCCCAATGTTCTGCACCCTGGAATTGTAGGAACCTGCTTAACAACCTCCCTGGGCTCCATCTTCCCAATTGCTGTTTCCACATACTCACCCACCTAATATTTACTCTGTATCTATTATATTCTAGACCCTGGCTTCTAACCGGTAAAGTGCTGCCCATACCTGTCCTACCAGAACTCCTGGGATATAGATTAGGAATTGCTATGCTTTTATTCAGTTGCCTGAAAACAGCTGCACAGAACTTGAGAGGTTGGAGTAATACCAACCAGCATCAACCACAGATTCCTGGGGCTGTTGGTCCTGCTCCTCTGTACCACCCCATGCCAAGGATATGCTTAGACTGCTGCCATTTAGGATTATAAGTCACGCTGCTGTTTATATGAAATTTAAAACCAGATAAAGCCATAACTGATGGTAGTGAAAGTAAGGACAGTGGTAACTTCTTGAGGGACATATGAACTGGCTGGACAGGAGCACCCAGGGGTCTTCCGAGGTGCTTCATCTGGTGAGGTTTTAGAGGGGTATGTCTATGTAAAAAATTACTCAACTATTCAGGCTGTACATTAACACTGGTACATTTTTCTGCATGCTTGCTAATAGGTTCGTAACAGTTTTGTTTTGTTTGCCGTGCTGGGACTGAACCCAGGCTCACACATACTAGGCCAATGGTAGCACACACATGCTGCAGCAGGCTGTTTATAACACTGAGAGCTCTAAAAGGTTTACTATCACTGAATAGGCACTCTACCACTGAGCCACAACCTCAGGACAACAGTGTCTTAAAACGCCAGGCCACTATGTTTTTAAATGGAAATATTTTAAATTGGAAATAATTAATTTGCACATATACAAAAACTCCCTGAAAAGAGACTCAATTAGAGCTGACTTCTCTAAATAATCAGGATGCTGGGGTCAGAAGTGGGAGGTAGATTTTTTGTTATATACATAACAAAAAATTTGAATTTCACATTTAAAAGAAATCAGCCTATTTACTGCACGTATGACTACTGCAAAACTATCACTAGAAGGAAGAAGGGGGCTCCAGAAGCAGCAGATTCTTCTCTGGAGCCTCAGTTCATGCGTTCCAGGCCTGGCACCCACTGAAGCACTCCGCAATGAAAGGGGCTGTTCTGGCTCTGCCTCAGCCTCACTGTGCAGCTGGAGCTTAGCCCTTCCCATCTAAACAGCTGTGAAATCAGGGGCTACACTGATACTAAGATGCCAAGTCACAAACATACATGTATATCTCCTCTGACTGGTGAGTACAGGGACTTTTGTTACATGACTGGGTATTCTACTAAATCTCAAGTATTCTATAAAAGAAAAGGGTACGTGTATGCAGACACTGTTGGAAGAACTCCTCCCCCACTAGGTAATTCGCTGACACCCTGGAGCTCCTGCACTCTGAGACCTTCCAGGCTCTGCCTTTGCCTTCTCACTAGCCCTTCCACCCTGTTGGTCCGGCCATACCACAGCAGTTAGATGCCTCCTGCTGCCTGGCCTCAGTCCTGCTGCTTCCATAGGTCCTGAAGCTGTTGCCGCCAGCCAGCTCCCTGCTTTAGGTCTCCCACCCTTTTGAGAGGGCTCCAGAGATTTTCTTTTGGCCTGTAGATTTTCTGTTGCTCCAAACTACACCATGCTGGTCCTTGGTCCTTCCAGCTCACTTTCAGTCTGTCTCCAAGAGTTATGCCTAAAGATTCTGCTAGGGGCCAGGAAGATGGTTCAGTGGAATAAGCGCTTCCCTGGCAAGTGCAAGGACCTGAGTTCAATTCCTGGTTCCGAAAAAAAAAAAAAAAAAAAAAAGATTCTGCTCCATTCATGGCCTTTCCCCTGGGTTGGAATTTCTCTATTTTATATATAAGAACCCGTCTTCCCATTTTGGCTGTATGTCCCCCTAAGGAAGAACTTTTTTGATATTGGGAATCAAAACTCTGGACCATGTACTCGCCAGGTAGGCACTGTGCCACTGAGCCACTAAGCTGTATCCTCAATCCCTTATCTATTTTTTAAATATACCTCTCATAGGGCACCTAGCAGACAGTAGACCTAAGCCCATCACACCCCCACTTAGGGCCCACTGCCCTGAGTTAAAGCCAAACTGGCTCCATCACTACTGCCGAACTCCCAGCTGCACTGAACGCTGCCAAGCCCAGGACGCATCACTGAATCACACCCAGTTTTCAAACCTGAGGGCCCTGGCATCCATGATGCCCTCAGCGTGGGGAGCATCTATCTGTACGTGACTGTCCTCCATATGAGTGCCAATGCTTTCTCCATTTAAACTCCATCAGATCCCTTGATGTATTCCTAACAGTTCTCTGTCCCTTCTCCAGTAAGTGAACAAAAGCTGAGAATTACATGTTTATTTGAACCGTCCTTCATGTTTGTTTCTCTCGATGTAATAGTAGCTTCACCAGCACAGCAACCCCACCTGCCTTGTTCACCAGTGTCCTTCTGTTTCTGGACAGCACCGGTTCATGGTGTGCGCTCAGGGAGAGGCAGGCCAGAGCACAGAGATCCTACCACACCTAGGCAATGTGCTGGGGTTTCTATTGTTTTCGTTTTTTGAGAAAGGGTTTCACTATGGAGTGCAGGCTGGCCTTAAGCTTACTTTGTAGCCTAGGCTGGCCTTGAACTCACAGTGCTCCTTCTGCCTCAGTCTCGTTGAGTGCTGGAATCACAAGCATACACCATTATGCCCAGCTAGTATGCTACATCTTGACCTCAATCCTATTAAAGATCCAGGACACAGCTTAAGAACTGAATTACTAGGGGCCAGGGAGATGGCTCAGTGGAATAAGCACTTCTCTGACAAGCGTAAGGGCCTAGTTCAATCTCCAGTTCTGCAAAAAAAAAAAAAAGAACTGAATTACTTAAAAGGGCCAGCCTGATAGCTCAGTGTACTAAAGTGCCTGCTTAGGCAGAGCAGAGGGCCAGCGTTCGATCCCTGGCCTGCCGTTCTGGCCACGTCAATGGGGTGCGCTGAGACAGCGATTAAGACTGGGCATGGTGGGACGTGCCTGTACTCCCAGCACTTGGGAGGCAGAAAAAAGGAGAATAACTAGGAGTCCGATCTACATACTGAGACTCCGTAAACCCTATCCTAAATACAGAAAAGAAAAAAAAAGAAACTGAATTACTTGTCAGATCAACAATAAATAAAGCCCTAGTAAGAAATTATTTCAAAGGACATGATAAAAACATCCTGGGTGAGCTTCAAGACTTTTTGTGTACCTATTGAGTAATTCCCATATGAGTCAGGGTGGCCCTGCAACATAGTGATGGGTTCCATTTCCTTGTATTTCTATATAGAGGAAAGTGTTCACGCTGCCCAAGGCTTAGTTAACACAGAATGACACTCCCATGTTCCTGTCACAGCAAGGATCACAGTGCCTATCCCCTGCATGGTGCCCCCTCAGAAGTGGGGCTTCTCCATTCACAAGGGGCTTAGTACACATGTCAAACTTCCAGGCAAGCTCAAAGGTCGGGACAAGTCCTTCCTTGCTCGAGAGTTGGGCAGTAGGTGCGTGTGTACACTTCACACCTTGTTGGTGAACATTTACCACAGAACCCAGGTCCATGAAAACACTAAAGGTCAACTGGTCTCTTGCTGTAACACTCCAAGAAGGGAACCTAATGGACACAGCCTACCAACCCCTCCCCAACTCTGGCTGACACAGTTGAACGGTAGATCACCGGTCCCCTCCCCTGCCCTTGAGGTCACATCAGAGGTAGACGCAATCTCTTCACCAGGCTTCCAGGAGCCTCGGGACCATGGCCATGGGGTCTATAGAAGCTCCCTGTCCCCCAAGCTGGGCAGAGAGGGCAGAAAAAAGGGGACTTTATGTCATGCCTCATCCAAGGCAGGGAAGCAAGGGCTGGTAGGGACCATAGCCAGGAAAGTGAGCAGAGTCTCAAAAAAGGGACAGAGCAGGACAGGATAGGAGAGGCAAGGAAGCTGATCCCCATGCAGAGTCACAGAAGCCCCTAACTTAAAGCTCCACATTTCAGCATTAAGATACATGTTCTAGGGACTGGGGAGATGGCTCAGTGGAATACACACTTCCCTGGCAAGCACAAGGGCCCGAGTGCAATCCCCAGTTCCAGAAAAAAAAAAAAAAAAAAAAAAAAGGATATATGTCCTAAGAGAGCTCTAGAACAGTTTCTTCTGAGTGAGGGAAGCCAGATTCCTCAGCAGATACTGAACAAGGAATGGGGAAAGAACAAACAGAAGAAAGAAAATGGGATAAGAACGAAAGGCCAGAGGCCTAGGGGCTAGAAATCCATCTCAGCAGGGGTTGGGTTTATCATTTTCCCATCTACAGGGGCCAAATTCCAGGACCTCCTTGCATGGAGCCTTCAGGGAGGCAGACAGCTGCGGTGGGGAGGAGAGGCAGGGTGAGAGGAACACAGAGAGGCAGGCAGGTAAAGAGCAGTCAGACTGAAGAAAGCCACAGGAAGGCCCAGGGGTGAGCTCAGGGCATTTCCTGCCCCCAGTACTTGGCAGTCACTTCCCAGATGATATGGGACATCTCTGTGGCTGGGCTTGCACTGGACCTCCATCCCTTTCCCGCCACCAAAGCCTGTCACTTGGTTACTACAGAAAGACATAGCCAGCTCCCAGGTGTAAAGCCAGACTCAGGAGTGGGAGTGTGCAGCCCCATGCATCTAAGTGCCCCAATCTACTGTAAGACGGCATCTATACCAGCAAGTTAGTAAACAAGCTAAACAGCATGGATGAGAAGAGAAACACTACTTTTCTGCACTCCACCCCATAAACATTAGCATGCTTATCCTGCACACAGCTCTTCATCTGGGGAAAGGGCGCAGGCCCACGCTGGCAACATGCAGTCATTCCAAGCCCTAGGGAACCTGCAAGGTGGACCTCACCTAGGCTGTTCCCACCACAAGCCTGCAGAATCCGCCGAGCACGTTTCTTAGCATCTTCTGGGAAGCTGGGGCTGTCCAGCAGGTTTGGGTAGGTGCAAAGAGCCATCACCTAGGAGCAAGCATAGGGTGTGAGCTCCCAGCAGCTACCCCAGAGCCCCAGGCCATTCTTGAGAAAGGACATGGGCATGAGCATAAGCTGCTAGAAGAGCAGCCAAGGAACAGACAGAAGCTGCCTCAAAGGCCTGGGCTCAGCTTACGCACACGCACAACTAGGACAGTGGGCTCACACAGCCGAGGTCACAAGAATCAGGGGTCATCCAGCAGGGAGCCAGGCTTGGCTGGGCAGGAGAAGCCCAGCTCCCCAGACCAGGGCTGTAGACCACTCCATAACCACGGCCTCAGCTCCTTCCCACATTTCATCACTGCTTTCCCTGACCTCTAAAAACCAGGACAGCTCTCTCATCTGCGTAACAGAAAATCACCTGGATCTCATGAAGGAAAGTTACACAGGGATATGTGTGCCAAAGTGCGTGCAACCCCAGCACACCAGGGAGTCTCAGCTGGCAGTCAAGCAGCTCAGTGCACTAAGTGGGGGAGTCCAGGCTCAGGGCACCAACAGCCTGGCTTCTCAGAGACAGGCTTTCCTCTGTACCATGGGCGCGGACATGGCCTGCCCTATGCCTGGGGGGCTCTTGTGAAAACCAAAGGATGTGTGTGAGGGCTGCAGCTGGTCAGCACTGTGCAGGAGGCTGTGCCTACTATGGTCCAAGGCCCTGCTGGGGACATGTCCTAACAGCCAGTAAAGGGCAAAGTTCTGTTCTGGAGCTCTAGGCACATCCTAAGGGAACCTCCGCCAAGAGGCTACCTTTGGCTCCTCCTCTCCAAATCCCATGTCCATATCAGGGCCTTCCAACCTGCCTCTGCCTCCACTGTTCTGACATGGGCTTTCTCCACTGTTTGCTTTCTTCTCTGGTTGGATCCATTTCCTCACCCTGCACCCAGCTTGGAGATCTGATATCCACATGCAGCGGGCATTTTCTGAGGGTCAATGGTGTGGCCATGACATTCCTCAGACTGTCATCTCTGACAGGGCCATGGGAGGGGCCTTCCAGGCCCCAACAGACCTCTGCCCCAGACAGCAGGCTCGCTCCTCTTTTGCAGCAAGCTCAACTTCCTTGCCTGTCCCAGCTTGAGAACCCAAACCACACACAACGACTGTTCCTCCTCAGAGAAAGCTGTCTGCAGCCAGCTCTCCCACCTCTGCTCAGGATGCCCTCTGGAATGCTCCTGACTTGCCTCTGTGGCCCACCAACATCACAGTTTTGGCCTGTACCCCAGATTTGCCCAGATTGAAGCACTAACACTGCCCCATCCTAGAGCTGTCGTAGGTCACAGCAGCGGCCACCAGGAGACAATGGCACCATCGTTTGCATGTTCCTGTGGAGCTGGAGGGAGGCATCCTCCAAGCTAAACTGGTGATGTCCACCTGCCCAAGGTGACCCTCAAGCCAGGGTGTCTCATCACCACCCAGCCCAGGGGGCTTTATCTCTCATAGTGGCTGCTGCCTACCCACAGGATATCTTTGTTTATCAAATCCCTAACTCAGCATCCAGAACTGTACACTGAGAGCCTTCCTGGGAGTTCGCTAAACCAGAGCAATCCCAAAACAGGTTCAGATAGGGGTAGTTTGCTTTGTTTGCAGTATTTGGGATTGAACCCAGGGCCTCAAGCATGTGAGGCAAGCATTCTACCACTGAGCCACATCCCAATTAGTTTGTTTTGTTTTTTTTTAGAATAGGAAAATTTATTGGAGAATAGGAACAGCTCCTGAGGAGGGGATCCAAATGGGTTGACCCCTATTTTATATATATATATAATTTTGCTATAGGATTTTACTAAATTTCCCAGGCTGGCTTTAACTTTTCAATCCACCTGACTCAGTTCACTGAGCAACTGGATGACAGGCATGTACTACAAGGCCCAGAGGCATAGGAATTTTTGACAGCCATGGAAGAAGAGGAGTTAAGGGACAGAACCAAGGAATTTCAGGCACTGGTAAGGGCTGCTACGTCAAAGGCACCTCCTTGAGGGATTCTGATATCTGTTGTGTCCCAAGAGGGCTGGATGGACAAGGAGACAGAAGTAATTCCTCATGCCATGACGGTTCCTCCCAGCCTTCAATCCAGTGCTCCCAAGGGCTATCTTACCTGTCGAAGGAAGGTGATTGGCTGCTGGCCCATAGCCTGGGCATCCCCAATGTTGGCTCGGATGACCTCAGTGAATGGTTTTTTGATACCCTGAGCGGAGAGAAGGCAACAGATGGTTACCTAGACACTTTCAGTCCCAAGATTCCTGGGACCAAGCAGTGTTCTTACAGGATATTAATAAGTTGTCCTATTTTTGAGCCTTATTGAGTATCAAGCACAATGCCAAGGCCTTGACATGCATGGACTCATTTAACTTTCACAACCATCTCATGAGGGAGGACTGGTATTAATATTGTACAGGTGAAGAAATTGTGTTTCCATAAAGCTAAGACATTTGCCCAATGTTATGTAATAAAATACAAGAACTGGATCTGAACCCAGGAAACACAACCCCAAGATCATTTTTCACTGCTACGCTACACTGGCTCTCACTTTCTGGAAAGGCTGGGACAGCTTTCCTGGGTGCTAGAGGTCCAAGTCCTATCATATCACAGGACTGTCTTAAAGATGGCACTGGAGCAATGTGGTAGGAGGAACAGGGGTCAGCAATGGAGCCAAACACCAAATGTCAGATAGGATGCGGCAGACACACCTGCACCTTGTCCCAAGTGCAGCTGCATTAAACAGTTTATATAAGTAACCAGGGATGCCAAGGGAACTGACACTGCAGAGAACCCGGAGAGCTACTCCCCTGCAATCTTAGTTTTGCAAAATATGGAATATAGGCTGACTTTTCCTTTTTTTGCCTTTAAAGCAGCTGGGATGAAAAACTGAAAAGAAAATTTGAGGCCACTGCCTGACCAAAGAGTTTAGCACAAAAAAACAAAAGAGAACACAGAGAGGAACTCAGACCCTTAATCCTCTCTAGGAGGTGACTAAGACACCTCAGCTGCTACAGAAGTGAAAATACAGTTTAATATAGAGAATTGTGGAGATGTACAAAGCGGTTATTCTGCACAGCCTCCTAATAAATCTAGTCAGCTACTGGAAGAACTGGAAACAACACGTTCAAAGATCTCCCATGGGGGCTGAAAGGATAATCTGAGATAAACAGCATGAAAACATTTTTCTAAGTACAATAGCACCATCCTACAAAGCTGGGCCAGGACTGAGGCCCTGAGAGTCACGGTAGCAGGATAAAGGGCAGGGTAAACAGGTGGCAGTGCCAGAGGTGCCCCAGTGGGAAGGCTTGGTCATCTTCCCACTTCCATTCCCTACTTCCCAAAAGGTACCCAAACATAAATTTTAAACAGAATTCTATGACATTGACACTTGTTCTTTTCCACACATAGCACAATATCTGAGTAACATCAAAAAGCTGCTTTTTAAAAGTCCGTAATTACAGCTTTAGTAATAACTAGTAGGCTTGAGAAACAAAAGCAGCTGCCAAACAAGTTTTTCTCATCCTCATTTGTCACCAGAAAGCTCAGATCTTCTAAATAGGGCTCAGTTCTCTAAAGGCCACATATCTGGGGGGAAAGGTTGCCCTTTAAGGCCCTTGTCCTTTTCCCAGGAGCTCTTCAAGGTGGTTAACATGGAGAAAGATTTCTGGGACATCAACAAGCAACCAAAATGCCTAGCAAGCCAAAGTACCCTGGAGACTTGGTGTGGGCATGCAGCCCCTGGGGCTCCCCCACAGGCAGAGCTTACAAGGCTGGCAAGGGGCAGTTATTTCAGTTGCTACGGCAAAGGGTCAGGTTTAATTCAACCTTGACATTGGCCTGGCCCCTGGTACAGGACTGGCAGTTTGAATGAATTATCTGAGCTCCCAGGGTTATACAGCTTGGGGAAGAGAACATTTTGGTGATGTTTGTAGAGCCCACTCTTTGTTAAACAGTAGATCTGTGAGCTGTGAGGGCCAGAAACCAACACACAGCTGCAGGTTCTGGGCCCTAGGCCAGTATAGGAAGAGAAGAATGCCCTGAACAGAGCCCTGGATATTCCCTTCTTGTGCCCTCCCCTAGCACTGTTCAGCCAATTCAGGGCCTACTGACATGAAGCCTGGGAACACTGAGCATTGCCTTTCTTGAGTCCTGGTGTCCACAGATGCTGGACACTTGGCTATGATGGATGAGCTGGGGTAGACAGGAAATTGGCTCCCTTGAATGGGCAAGGGGACCAGCACTCCTAGCCAAGGGCAACCATACAAAAACAACTGTTCCGGGTACTCCTACATTTGTGCCTACAGGATCTACATGACCTGGGAAACACCAGGGAATCCTGGGGACTCCAGCCATAGCTCATCCAGGCCTGAAGGTGCATCTAAAGCAGAATTCTAGCTGGTGAGATGATGGCTCAGTGGTCTAAAGGACCCACTTAGAACAAGCTTAGCAAAGCACAGGGACTGCGGTTCAATCCCCCAGCACCACATGC